>JAATLQ010026526.1:9125-35767 GCA_013421005.1 Heliconius erato x Heliconius himera | reverse complement strand
CAAAACCGACTGGTTGTGGGTTCGATCCCCACTCGAGGAGATGAAATATTTACTTAAATTTATATTTCCATTTCTTCGCTCTGGTGTCGAGGTTAAGCGCGGCGTTGAGTTCTGCCACTCAACACGCAATGCCTCCAGAATTCGGCAGGAAGTGGGGAACGGAGTGTCTTAACACTAGGTTCCCTCTGCCTACCCTGCTGTGTGCGGGATACAGCGTGAAGCTAATTTAATTTAATTTTTTTTTGATAATACATTGTCTTTTGTAATTTTTTGTGAAAACTAAAAGACAAAGCAAAATATAGCCCTGTGTTATACTAAAACATTTCATTAAATTACCTGGTATGTAATGTATACTACTCATAATTATGTCATATTTATTTATTTAATTGCGATTGTTTAATTTATTGTAAAAGAATATTATAAAGTAGTCACACCCGTATCAATTATATCGCGCATTTTTTTTTACATCTTCCCAATTTTTTATTTTTCGAATACGTTTTTAATACAATATAACACAAAACTACTGTAAAAGATTGGCATTTAAGCATAGAATGTTCATATAAATTCTCTTAGTTTACAGCCGATACTAATGTTTGCACATTGGTCTAATAAATATTAAATATAATGCACAATAAGAATACATTTAATTCTAATAAATAGATACGTATAGTTGTTGCGACAAGAAAATTATAACTGATTTTCTATATGCTTTCAATATATTCGAAGGCATTACAAGTTTATTAATACTTTTTTTATGAATATGCATTTTCTTAATATACAAATGTTAATCATCTATATAAAATATAAACAAGAATTAATAATAAATTATGTATAATATCAAAACGACATACATAGATAATTAAAAAATAGGTGCTGTCCCCGGGGGGTGTTCCGTGGCGACATCTCGATGTGCCCGCTTCTGCAACGCTCTGTACAGTCGTCTGCACGCCATGTCTTATCTTTGCCCTGGACTCTTCCCCTGGGTAGACTGTGGTCCTGCTACTGAACAAACTGGTAAAAATAATATCTAATAGTATTATTAATTACAAAACTATTTAATTAATTAATATTTAATTTTTTTTTATATATATATATATATATTTATAAATTTTTTTATTCGTTTTTATTTTTTTTAAATGAAACTCTTAAACCGATTATTAACGTTTATTTACTTTTTCTTTTTCGTTTCAAACGTCTGGCATCCAAAAATGCATAAAGCTAAATACACGCGATTAATCCGCCTTAAGAGTTTCATTTAAAATTAGTTTTTAATCGACATTAAAGACATACGTGCCAAATACTTATATGTTATATATTTGGCACAAACGTATGTTTATCACAATTGCTAATAATTTATTAACTCTTTGCAGGCATGTTCGTCATCAAGGCGGTCGGGATAATGTACGTTCTCGTGATTTTCTTTGACATATTAGCGGCTTACGCTAGTCCCGGGGAGTCGACTTTCGTGTCCGTCCTCATGGTCTCACTTGTTCTGGCAATATTTCTTATCCTGCTTATTATTTCGCGGAAACCACAAAACCGGTAAGATATTTTTTCTATGAAAAATGGTAAGTATTTATGTTTTATATTTATAATAAAAATTGTACTTTATTCTGAATAAAATAATAACTTAAATATTGTGCTAGAGAGTTAAAATTTTACAAACACACAGTATATCTAATATTGAATTTATGAAAAACACAAGTTTTTTAGTGAAAAACACTAGTAGAGGCCAGTCGTGGCGAAGGGGCACAAAGAGTGCCTGTAAATCGACTGGTTGTGGATTCGATCTCCACTCGAGGAGATGTTTACATTTATATTTTCATTTCTTCGCTCTGGTGTCGAGGCAAAGCGCGGCGTTGAGTTCCGCCACTTTACACGCAATGCCTCCAGAATTTGGCGGAAAGTGGGGAACGGAGTTTAACACTAGGTTCCCTCTGCCTACCCTGCTGTGTGCGGGATACAGCTTGAAGCTGAAAAAAATATATTAGTTATGAAAATGACACGTATTGCTTACTTGCAGGGTTGCGTTAGTTTACGCAACGCCTGGACTTCCCTTCGTGCCGGCCACCGCAATCATCGTCAACATATATCTTATTCTGAATTTGTCGATTCTGACTCTGGTTAGATTCACTATCTGGATGAGTTTAGGTATTACATATTTAATTATAATCAATCTAAGCTAATTTAGCATAGAACAATAGTAATGTAATAATAATAATGGATTATTTATTAATCGTGATTTCAGTCCACGATTTATTTTTGCATACATTATGCGTTAAATTTCAGTATTTATTTGTATATATGTTTCTTTGTTGAATAGTTTTTATTTATTTTTCAAATAAAGAGAGGGAGTGTCCGTGTCAGAAAGAGTAGTTACTAGTTACTATACTCTGGCAACTATCTGCAATTATAATTTTTCCACAAGTAAAGACAGATCTTACGGTTTGGTTTTTTTCTACCTCATTGTAACTTAACATTAGATAATAAAGCCATATCTATTATTTATTTTAAAAATCCCCTTTAGATAAATCTAAAGGGAATTTTTTATTCGATCATCGACATGATAAAAATGTTACCTTATATTATAGAAGCCCCTTATGAAATAAAGAAAATATTTCTATTACAAAATGCGATGAAGATAAAATCAATACATTGTTGCAGGATTGATCATGTACTTTAAGTATGGCATCAAGAATTCAACCCTTGAGACGAACCCTCCTATGCCTCGTGCCCCGACACCGCCTCTACCCAACCCACTGGACCGCACTACCATTCCTCCTCCCTCTCAGCCAGTGCCCACGGGTGACCGAAATATCTTCGAAGGTGACGGCGTCGGACTTTATGGCAACCATGATCAGTAAGTACTTATGTAAAAATATCATCAAAATATTCTTATTATATACTCTTATATAATTTAAAGATTTATATAAAAGCTTAATATGGAATATTAAATGTAAATTAAGATGAAAACACCGGGTAAAAACGTCGGAAGAAGTGACCAGCCCATCACTGGCTAGGGCTCCAAAGTGAGGAACCTCCTTACAATACGCGCTATCTCAAGCTATTGCTATTGCCTCTGAAGACGTTGGTCGAGATTTTTTGCTATTAAATAATTAAAATAAACCACTATCCGCACAATGGTAGTCACATTCTGAAAGACAATCCTTGTCCACGAAATCGGGTAGTATATTTTACGGTTAGAAATGTAAAAAAAACATGAAAACATTCAAATTAATTAGGGGTATTAAAAAAAATACTATAATTTCAAGCACTTTTATTTTTATATTTATATATTTTTGTCACCTAAGGGCCAATAGAAGCCAGACCTTCGTTATTTTATAAAACCTGAAAATTTCTGTGTGCGTACACCCAACACTAAGGTAAGTACTATCACGGAACATGGACTTTGGGTGGTGGTACTTTGGTTGCAATTATTAGGTAACTAAGGTACATAAAATAGTAACTAACTTTAGTTAAGTTATAAGGCTCCATTTTTATATATTTTCAACTATAAGAACTACTTTAATATTCCAGTTGCCAGACCATTTTGTTGGTTCATTCGGCCAGACGCATTAAAAAATCTATCGTAGGAACGAGCGTGACGCGAATGTAAGCGCTAACGCCCAATATTAATAACCTATCTCCAACGTCAATCTTCAATTGTTCCCTATATCTATCCAATCTAGAGATATATCTATCCAATCTAGAGATTGGATAGATATATGGAACAATCGAAGATTGACGTTGGAGACGCATTATTAATATTGGGCATAAGAGGATGCGCGTGAGATAATGAATTTGGTCTATACCGATCTTTTGCTGCTTAAATCTTTTATGTACCTACACTGTATTTCAGTTGGTCACGCTCCACAAATAAGAGATAAAATCTATGAGGAGAACAAATAAAATAAGTCTTTCTTGGTATATTTGTCACAATAACAAGGATGTATTCACATTTATCATTTTTTAATACGACTCTTCTACAGATTTATTATAAGTATAGATAACATTTCTAAGTAATTGTAATTGTATTGTTTCACTAATAATTATAGTAAATATACAAAAGTTGTTTATATTAGGTAGTTAGGCCATCGTAATATAGTAGCAAGAAAAGATCAAACTAGACGTCGTGGGTGCAATTCTCCCCACAATGTAAGAATGGATGTTTTAAACATATTTTTATTTCACATAAGACTAAACGCGGAGTTTAGTTCGTCCGCTCAACGCAACATTATTCTGGAATAACGAACTATAACGTAAAAATAACTTTAAAATATCATACAAGAAGTCAAAATATATTATGTCTTCTCAAACATTTTAATTTCATTTTTTAAAGATTCTCGGACCCGTTACTTGCTTGGCATGTGTCGGACATGACTGAGCCTGTGCAATCAACTAGTCGAGGCTACACTGGCAGCTACATGGTTGTTGAGAGTCGGTAAGAAAATTTAAATTAGTAATATTTTTTTTATTCTTATTTCTGACTTTGAAAGCGGTAATTTTAGATTCAATTTTCAGTCGAGGAAGTCAAGTATTTTTATTTTCTTTCTGTTATTAGAAGAAAAAGCGCGGCGTTTATTTCCGCCATTCAACAAGCGAATTCTCAAAAATTGGGCGGCGCGGACCAACCCAGACTAGGTCCCTTCCCTTACCTCATGAGCGTATCTAGAGATATTTTTATCATTTTGGGGGAGGCTTGGATTTTGGCTTTGAATAGTGTCGTGTAAAAATTGGGTTTTTTTTGGTAATTGTTATGTCCTAACATTTATTTATTATTTATTCTTCGATTACATAAGTTATAACATCTTAATACAAAACACACCGAAAATACAGAAAATATAACTGACTGAAACAAAATAATCATAGACTTAAAATCAACTTTACGTTATTTTGCAGTCACTATATATTATTTTTCTTTCACAAAAAATTGTGACTTCTCACTCCGCCGCTACTGTTGACTGAGAACTTTTAAAAATGACATTTTACCAAATAAAATACCAAGTTGTGTTTGTAATTTCGCTGCAATAGAAAAGGCTTATCTTACCCCGAGAGAACATCTCGTACACCTTTCTCCTACGTGGAAAATTTCTGTTCTGTTTATCACATCGGGGCTTAAAAAACACAAAGAATATATTTCTTCAGCGCAATTTTATACAAAGTAAACTGTAACATTAGTTTACGGTATAAACTTTAAATATAGAATAACAATATAAAAATAGGTTACCCTATTTGTGAATATTCATGTTCCTTAGAATGTTCAAAACATTTGATGCTTTAGTATCGTTTTTTAGTAGTACAGCTTACATAAAACATTACAGTTTTTATAAGACATTAGTGGTTGATGCTAAAATAAAGCTTCGAACGCCTTCTTAGCGTGGACTTTACGACCACCAAATGGAGAATTTCGTCTTTTCTTGTTTCTAAATTTTAGAAAATCCTTTCTTAGTGTTCCCATACCACTCTCAAGTAACCAGCCTAACAAATTTCAGCGTTCTACGCCACATAGCTTCGGCTGTGCTTTATATGTATTCAATAAGTAAAGAAATATTTATAGTATACACCTACAGGTTTTACATCATGTATCTCCAAGCAGTGTCAATTTTATGGATAAAAGTTGTTTGCTTATAAAAAATGACATCATTACATGACTTATAGTTTTTAAGCGTTTTAATGTCTTTTTATTCGTTTTATTTTTTATACTTAACTCATAGAAGTGGTGAAAGTTGCAAAGAAACACCTAGTGTTGCCATAAATATTGTCACAAAGAAAATCCTTTTTTATTGTTCGTAGAATTGCTATTACAGTGTGTTAGTTTAATACATTAATATAAAACCTTTAAAAATATACAAAACTTATGCGAAGTAGTCTGCATAGGCTACAATGCAATGCAATTTAAACATTGAGACCAGTTATCAATAGCACGCACTCTTTTTAAAGGAAGTTCTTCACTGCTAATCGTATGGACTGTTTTAGGGACTCCAAATTATCATGGCCTTTAGAGCAAGGCCTAGCCTAAATTCAGAAGAACGCGCGGCGACGCGCGATTGACTCGGCGCGTGGCTTAAGATAACAAATAAATGTTGTTGTGTACATGACTGCGCGTCACCACACGTGCCCTTGCGCACCGCCCTACGTGCCATAGTGGGATGTAAAGCCACAATTCACAAACGGGTATCGTTATCGGGTATCGGTATCGTCTTTGCTTTCAACAACGACGTCGCAGTTTGCGGTACAAACCAACAAGCAAATAGCGTTCTCCACATCCGTTCTCACTGAATGTATGCACTAGAATGCCACGCGCAGGCCCCCGCCATCTGATCAGCTCGTTGCCGCGCGTTCATCTGAATTTAGCCTTACTCTCTAGAACCGACCATAAATTATAATTCAGTGGCTTAAAATCAGGACCAGATGACGGTCAGTCTTCACCTCTGATGGAGTCCGGAACGTTCGCTTGTAACCAAGGTGAACCGACTTTTATAACCCAGCGCCGACTCTTGCAGAAAGGGCCATTCCTGGTTATTAAACATGATCCTATTAATAATGATATCTTTAAACTTATGTCTTAAGTCGGATAACGCCCACGCTATACTCTTGTTTCTTCTTGTTGACTAATTGGAAAGCTTCTTTAGAGATTTCAGCGTAAATACGTCCATTTTTGTTTGTTTATTAAAATATTTGCTCAATTGTAAAAACTATAACCATCCATAAACATTTTTTTCTGTGACCTCTCTTTGCGTAACTTAAGTAGTTGTTTAGACCACCCTATTTTTGTTTAAATTATTCGTTAATAAACGACCAGTGCTTCTCTTATACAACAACATGTCGACATTCTAGATGTTATCTTCATCTCCCAAGATAAAATCTTTTGCTTTCGGACATTTACTTTCTTTTCCTTGCTTCGATTTCTTCGATTTCTGTCTCTTACTGCGTTAATCACTTTTTTTTGCGAACACTACATTGTCGGCCAGATCTTTTCCTGTCTCAAATAAAGGAAATTTCATTGCACCTGTCAATAGCCCGGTACACAAAGAGTTGAGTAATACCAAGCTTATGGAGAATTTTGAAAATTGTATTTGGCTCCATACATACTTTATGTAATGGATTGCATTCGGACAGCGATTCGGTTCTCTTTATTATCCCACTCCATTTAAATATCACAAAATATAGCTGAAGAAGAACACAAGAATACTATGAACAATTGTAAAAAATTACCGATTCTAAATTCAAAAGCAATAATTTGTTTATTTTTAATTGTAACAGTATTTATGGCCAGTCTAAGCTTATCAAAAAAAATAAAAATCTATAATGAACATAACTGTCGATATCGTCGTTGTTATTCAAATACACTAATATTTAATCAACTATAAATATACTACTTATTATTATTTTTTTACGTCTGACTAATTAAAAAAAATTACAGGTTTGACGAAAGGACGAATAGGGCCACCACGCATACATCTTCCAGCCGACCACCATGGGCCTACCCTGATGTCACTTACGACGCTTGGATGAACAAATAAACGCCAATAAGGATTTATTAATTTTTTTGTTAAAGTTTTAAGTATTAAAAAGTCAAAAGTATTATTTTCATGCCAAAGATATTAAGTGGTATTTATTATATTTTTAAAGTATTATTCTTCTTTGTTAAAAGTGTTTTTTTTTTATTTTATGTTTCATGGGAAATTGAGTTGTTTTTTTGTTCTTCTTATAAAAACTTTTTCATATTTAAATATGGTTATTTTCCCCAATTTGAAATATATATGTTTTTTATTGAAATTTTATCAATCGCAATATATTATATAAAAAAAAACTTCCTATTTCTACTATTTCTAAAAGTATTGTTTATTGAATGTTTTATTTTTGGGAACGCTATTTTGTGATGAATTAGCACAAGGAGAAACTTTATTTCTTTCACATCAAATAAAAAATATGTAATTTTATAATCTTGAATTATGCAATTCTTGCCAAATCAAATCGAACATATTCTTTTATTGAAATTTTATTTACACGTAATAAAAGTGAACAGCTACAAATCCGTTAAGAAAGATTACATACGGGACATGTGCTGTTGTATCTATTTTTACCACACATATAAGTACCTATTTACTATACAAGTAACTACTAAATAAACCCAATATTTACTGTAGAAAGTCGTACTGTAGAAAACAATTTACATATATCTATTACAGCTTATTTAATATTAGAAATTGTTACACTAATAATCTTTGACCTTTGATATTTATTATTTACACTATTTATTCTAGAATAAAACCTACGTTTATCTATACATGATTTATTTGTAATGGTTATTATAAAGTTTGTAATATTTTCAAATTACTTTTATTCTAAAAGATTTTAAAAATTTTAAGTCGAAAACATATCAGCGATTTTCTACCGCTTGCATTTTTTGTTTACAATTGAGATGTTATTGGATAATAATAAATAATTCTAGTAGATATTTGACAAGTCTCGTATCAAGATTATTTTTTTATTATTTTCTAATCGTTTTATGAGACATTCTCGGAAATGTGATATTTTATGTAACATTTAAACTATAATTGATAATCCTAATGAGAAGCGTCTATCTCGTAACTAACCGACTTGTGTGTGTAAAGGTATTTCTGACGCAGAACTAAATTAACGAGGCGTAAGGTGAGCTTTGTATTTGTGTGAATGATCTTTTGGAAAATTTAATTTTTTACTTGGTCACATATATTTTTCCATTATTGTACAGTAATATTTTATTCAATTTAATCTTTTCCTTTTAGGAAAACCAACACTAAATAAAATATTAAGAATTAAATATGTGACGCTGCTACCTGTATAAGGGTGTAGGTCGATTGTCAAAAAATAGTATAAACTATAAACCGATTCAGGCAAAGACAGTGACGTTACACTTACACTATATTTGAACACTCACACAAATGGAAAGCTCAGTTTAGAACTCGCGAACTGTACGTTCATTAGTTTTAAGACAGACATCGCCTGATTCAATTTGTAAACTGCTTTTTATAAATGTTTTTAAATGATTAAGAAATAAGTAAACAATTTGATTATTGTCTTTTTAATTTAATAGTTTTGAGAACAGCTGCTAAGCCTTTTTGTCATCATTCGCTTAAATCTAAGTCTAAGTGACGACGCATAATAATTGCTTTAATTATTTAGATTTTCTTAACTAATAGATCTCAAAATCCTATTCAAATAATCGACGTTATTGCAATCGACTTTAATACCTACCTAGTTAAAACATATCTTTAAGTCATTCTATTGATTTAAAATCTAATATAAATCTTAGGAATAGGATATTGTACCACAGAGGGTATTCACTTTAACTTAGAGTTTGACAAATATATCGCACGTGTCCACAATAACTCATTTTCAACAAAATTTTAATTTTTAAGAAGTATCAATTCATTTTTCTAATGAAAAATGATGTAACAACATAAAGTTATATTTTATAAAATTACATACAATTATAATTTAAGTGTGCGATATATTATCATGTCAGGCTCGAAATATTTATAATGAAATCTGATAATACCTAGGCCTTATTTGTAAAATGATGTTGTTGTTGTTTGATAAATATTACGTAGGCTTAAACGTATGGTAAGATTTGGATAAAATATATAGAAATGAAGGAAATTCTTTGAAAATATTCTGTTTGATATTATTTCTTATTCAAATTAGCTTTATTGTTCTACAGATGGACAAAGTTTTAAGATTGACTATTAAATGCCATACGAGAATAAATTATTAAAATTTATAAAATTAGTATTCGAACGGCCGAAGTAAACACATTTTTATAAATCTATAAATAGGCATGAACTTACAGTAAAAGTTTAAAATCCCAATACTGTTCCTCTCACAGCAGGTGGTTGTGAACTCATTACCCATCTCTTTGTTAGACAATAGATCAAAAATACGTTTATCATGGGCGTATCTACAAATATTGTTCAGGGGGGGCCTAAACCTTACCTTTGAACTGATTTATATTTTTGAGTTTTTTGTATTTTCAGGTTTAATTTAATGTTAGTAAATATCTGGGGTGGGCACCAGACTATTCTAGCGTGGGCACAGGCCACCTGGCCCCACCCATTCCTACGCCCATGAAAATTGTGTCAGTGTGGTTCTGTATGTAACATTAATTCACTATAACTTTGTATGTTAGATATTGGACAATTATAAATTATAGAGGAATTGTTTAACAATGTGTCTACTATGTACATAGCACGAAGTTAACAATACCAATTTTGAGCAAATCGTTCATGAATTAACCACTGCTTCTACAACTTGTTTGGTTCAGTCCATCTCATGTATAGAGATACCTTTATATATAAAATTTTCTCTGACCTTGATATCTTGGTCAATATAAAATTATGATGATTAAGTTTTGTTATATCTAATTGTGATCTCTATTAGAAAGATATGTCTCATTAAATAAATAAACACAGCTGCTTCGATGATCTCTGTCCATCAAAATTTTGATTTTAACAAAACTTTCAGTTGTAGATTATAATTGTTATTCAGTAAGTATTGTAGTTAGGTATTTAACCCATGTTGTTGTCTATATATCTAATCATTTAGAATACTTAAGCATATGTAACCAAACTCAATGTTAGATTGTAAGCAACCTCATTAAGAAATTAATTTACAGCTCCTTGTTGATTTTTAATGTAGTTTATTAATTGTACAGATAATTTAAATATCTTATCAGATTTCTTATCTATTAACAACACGCATAATTACTAAAAATAAAAATTTGGCCTATTCTATATTGCAAGAAATAAAGAAACACTTAAAAAGTATTAACAAATGAAAATTTAAATTAGTTCCAAAATATAATAAATATAATATGTGTTCATATCGAGACAAAATATTTTATTTCAATATATATGATTTATCAACATATCTACTTTATATCAATAAATTCCGATCAGTAATTTATAATGAATGTATCATCGTGCAGTACTTACCAGTAGTGAATTGACTGTGGCTATTAAATATATTTAATCACGTGTCTCAATATTGTTATAGATGGGCCTACTCTGTAACATTTGATATATCGCATCAGATCACAAAAACTAATATTTTTGTGTCTTTTTAAAAAACAAAAACTACGTAAGCTACTTTGTGGGAGAGCTCCAATTAAATTATTTATTTTGTATTAACAAATATTCTGATATAAATTGTCATTTTGAGAACATTTTTATAAATCTTACAGAAGAGGCCCCTACGCTTAAAGATTTCCAAGTGTAGCGTATTCCATGTTTTTACGTTCTGTGAGCCAGCGCTGGCGGCTATCGTTGTTCTCATGTTCCGAATCAATGCAGTGAAGTTCTTGGTATAATAGATGTTAAAGTAGGCAATAGACGGTGCTGTCTAATAGTAATATAATAATAATAAATACAAAAAATTGCTATCATTATCGTTTCGGCTATTGTATATATTTTCAAATGACAAGTAATTCAAACAGATTTACTAGTATTTGAGTCCCAACTACCATAAAATTCATAAATATTAAAAATAAAATAATTTAAAAGGAAAAAAAGTCCTATCATATTTAACCTTAAACAAATTTAAGTGAATCTTTTTTACCTTCGTAAAATCATCATCTAGTGCCTACTATTCTCTATTCTGGTATGTATTAGAACTAATTTGCTTAGGATTTGCTAAGATTTCAACTTTGTGAAATGTTAAAGACAGCTTGTGATACTTTCAGATAAAAATATAAATTGAAAGTAGGTAAAGAGTTTTGAGGAAAAATAAAACAATTAAAATCTAAGCAAATGTTATAAAAAATAGAATTACAAGATTTTTAGAATAGTTAAGTGTGAGTGGAACCAAAATTATTTAGGACCAATAAAAAATTGTATTGTGAAGAGGTCGGAGACGTAACTGCTATGATTCGGAACTAACTTTTGTGATATACATGAACTATTTAATGTAAATTTATCGAACTGTAATAGAATGTTAAATAAAGCATACTGGTTTTTATTTACTTCCTTGCTCCCATACGACTGCGAAAATAGTTCGAAATGAAAAGAACTTTAAAAGAGAATCGAATTGTATTTATTTTTAATTATTCATTAATATGTGCGTTGTATATTTTAGACGAAAAGTATATCAAAAAAATATCCATAAACGTTCCGATTCCATGAAAATTTATATGTATAATCCTACATGTTATTACATTTTATTAATACAACAATAATAATTATTATTACAAATATTGATAGGAGTTAATCTAGGAGCTAAATTACATATAAATTAATAACACATCATAATACTTGCTGCATGTTAACTCATACAACATGCGTATCGTTTGGTAATGAAGGAACGATAATAATAATAATAATATTTTTAACTGTTTATGAGAAATGAACGTTCACTTATACATACATTGAACTATACATGATGTTCATATCTTCAAGTTCATATAATTAGATCTTCATATATAGTCTAAAGTATTAAATTGTGCCAGCATTGTGATTTGTTATAAATAATATTAGTAGACTAATGTATAGAACAAAGATTTTTTTAAGTTATTGTCGTTTCATACTTTACACACTTACTAACAAGTAATTTTTTTTATCATTATTCTATGCTAATATGAAGATAACGTTATTTTATTTATGTACTACTAAATCATAAACTATATTTTTTAATATTATTTCTCACACTGAATACTTTATTATAAAAGAGTGAACAATATAAATCAAACAAAGTATTGTCACATACGACATATGAAATTACAAACACCCAAAAATCCTTCTTCAAAATCTTTACATACAAATGTTAAGAGACTACAGCTAAAAGTCCATGATAAAATAATAAATAAAAAAATCAAAAATAAAAATCAATTCATTAAAATAATCAAGTTTTCTAAATATCTATATAAACACAAGGAATATTTATTTTACGTATACATGCCAGTTCCAAAATATGACGAAGAGAACGTATGCATGGTATACGTATTTAATATTTATTTCAAATATTATTATGCTGTGGTTTAGTAGTCTAATGGACTTCTATTATTAAATAATAAGTAATGGGATATTTGAAAGCATACAACAAACGGTTGTCAAAATAATCATTTTAACATGTCGTCGGTTAAATAGAAAATCGGTACAAACAAAAAAAATATGTCGCTTATCACTTCAATTTAATTTTTTTTTAAATCAAAATAATTATGGAGCTCAAAAAAAAATTCTACGTCAAAACTGCTGAGATATCTTGATTGATTTGTTTAAGTTTGGGTTTGAAGAATTTTACCCTATATGCTGTTCCCGTAAAAGGAGCGCTGACGCTGCCACCCTGTATAAAGAAAATATTTGTTACATGAAAAACATTCTTTATTTGTAGTTGAAGTTCATATAAATTTGTCTTTTATTTGTAGTTGAAGTTCATATAAAAGAAATGCATATTAAGAAATATGACTACACAGCATGGCCATAATATTTATTTAAAAAAAACCATCATATATTGAAGCAAATGCTTTTACGTTTAACAAACACTTAAAATGGAATCTAACAGGCGTTTTTTTTTTTTTATTTTATGCTATTTCTTATTTAACCGACGATATGTTAGCAAATATGAGTTCGAAATATCGCAACTGTAGTGTACTTTCAAATATCATAAAAATATAAAATTTCAATGACTTAAAATAAAGCTATCTTTTTTTTACTTAGTGTCCTTTTACAATAGAAAATCCATAAGTAAGAAATTAAGTAACAACATTATTTGTAAAAGCAATATTAGTGTGAAAACACCAAAACTTTTACAAAAACAAACTTATAATATAAAATTAAATAATAGAAAAGAAAAAAAATGTACCCTACATATTTTTTAGGTGCCAAAATGATATAAAAACTTAAAATTGAGAGCTTATTATCGGAACCTTATAAAATAAAATATCGTCAGCTTAGAATAAACCTGCTAACAGCCTATTAAGCAAATACTCCGGGGACAAAAAACGATTTAAATAACTATGATATGACTAGTATATTATTAGGTTTTTACAATTTCGAAAAATAATTAATATTCTATACTATATGAAATAAAATAAGATTTAATTTTGAATATATATTTTTTTTTAGAATTCGGATGGTATAAAAATGTACAAGTGCAAAACGAGAAAAATGGCAGAAATTTAGCAGGCTTAAACTCTAAGGCGAAGATATATATGCATGAAGGCCTTCGTGACGCAGCGTTAGAATATAAACTCGATGATTGTGTATTCTATTCCCAATCCGAAAAATGAGTAAATTTTAATTTCCTCGGTCGCTAAAAGCGCTGCGTTGAGTTCCCCTACCAACGAAAATCGGGCAAAAAGTGAGGTACGAAGTGTCTTTATACTAGGTTTCCTAGCGTGCAGTTTACAAAAAATACAAGAAACATTTTTTTACACCACAACCGTATATAAAGTCTCTCTTACAATCACCGAAATTAACATCATGGACTTAAATTTACATAAAAATATAAGTTACACATAGTTTAAATTAAAATCACAATTTAAAGAAAAAAAACTGATGATTTACTGAAAATAATTATAATTAATTTCTTACAATCAAGAATTACAATGTGAACTCCATATAACGTCATCTTATATATCAATAAAGTCCACAAAGCATCAAAATCCTTCAACTTTGATTGGCTTAGTTTGTTTCCAATATTATGTTATACTCTATATAAAATCGCAGCTACTTTCAATAACGACAAAAATACCTCAACTGTCTGCATCATTCATTTTCAAATAAGTTTAAAAAAAGGGCTTTATGATTCATACAGAAGCAAATACAGCAATATCCATTACTTTTAATTAAAAAATGTTTTCAATGTTTTTATCTAATTAAGTTTTTATTTTATATTCTAATACAACACACATATATATATATAATATCTGGGTTATACCCCAATCACTTTTGTTCTAAATACGTTATTTTTTATTTATCAAATAATGATCTAAATGGAGATTGCTTTATTAGTTTCTATAATAATGATGATAATGTTTTTATTAACAGTCTCTTTAGAGTCGTTATATAGAGTATCTACTTAAGTTCTATATGTGACATGAACAGACATAGATATGGGTTTACATTGTTACAATAACAAGTTGTTAAAATAACACTGAAAGTTTATACTTCCAGCTATTGGCACTCGGTAGACTTGGTAGAGTCGGTAGTTTTTGTAGTATCTTCCGTCTCATCCTTCTCTTCTATGGGGCCGTGCTCGTTCCGGAGGCTGGCGCCCTCGCAGTCTCCGGTGGGACGCAGTACGAGGTACATGAGGAGATCCGAGAGTGATATGATACCGGTCACCTTGTCCTCCTCGTCCACAACCACTAGACGATGGACCTGTAATTGTTTATGATGGTTGTTGCTAATTTTTTTTATTTGGCACATCTATTACCTATATGCATACATACAAATAGTTATTAAAAAATAGTTACACGATATTAAAACACAAAGGAACAAATTTTTATCCTTTTGTTTCTCTGTTTTCTGTATGTCTCTCCAGAACAGCTGAAACCGTTTCTATGGGACTTTTACAGGAGTTTGTGGAGGAGCATATGGACAATTGTTATCCAAGAATTCTCTCGGGATCGGGATCTATGCGGGAAAATCGCAATAAACGCGCACGAGTAGCCAGTATACTCGTGCCCACAGACACAACAAATAAAATTCTATAAGTTTTGTCACATTTAATTATGTGCATAACAAACAGTTAAACAGTCGAAAAGAGAAAGCCGCTATTTGCTTAATAAACTATATTGTTATAAATTATGATTTTTCAAAATAAATTTCACAGGTGGTATATAATTTAGTCAGCTCCTAATCCAACATAGTACTCACATAAAACTGGTTTAAATGTAAGAAAATTGAAATATAATTAATCCCCTAAGACAAAACGGAACTCACAATCATCGTGGAGCTCTATTAAGCCACGATGGCTTCAAAACCTATGAAATAATTCAAGTAAGACTCGGTTGACTTTCAAAAACACCACATCGATGATTCTGGAGGAAGTATCACCAATATATAAGGAAGGATTCCTCGGAGGACACGTTTGAAGAGGTTGACCAGACGAAGAGGTATGCAGAGTGTGTGTGTGTGTGTGTTCTATTCTCTCTCCCTGGCTACCCCGCTAAGGATAGTGTGTGAAGCTAAAAATTCATGCCTATATTCACAAATTTACATAAAGTATTTGATGGGCTGTATGCATGATTATTTATCCTGAATAATAATTTATCGTTTTTAAATAGAACATACTTCTAAGAAAACATAATTATAAAAATATTGGTTTCCTGCACTCGATTCGTATAAGGAAACAGTATCTCTTTTTCCGGCGCAGCGGCAGCGCCTGGCGCAGCGGTACAACTTCTGACGTAATTTGGTAAATAAACGCGATGATTACGGATTCAATTTCATTTTTATTTTTTGTTCTGGTAAAGAGTACAAAACGCCAACGCGAAAATAATACAGATGAGAATTCGACGGAAGGTAGGAAACGGAAGTGTCTTAATGGGGAACAGACTGTTTTAGTTAAGTTTCCAGTTTCCTCTCTACCTATGTGCTATGTGCGGGATACAGCCCGAAGCTAAATAAAATATATATAATATAAAATACCTCAGCTCGTACGATTCTCTCCATAACTTCAAATAATGTTTCATCGAGATTACATTTCTGTACTCCCTCGAACCATTCATTGCGATGCTCGTTGGCTGTCTTGAGGGAAACGTCCAAGTTATTGTACGTCTTTTCAGCAGCTAAATTCTGAGAAATAAAAAAAACTCAAATATATAAATAGCAGAGGTCAGTCGTGGAGCAGGGTCACAATAATATGACTGTAATCGCAACAGGTTGTGGGTCCCACTCGATGAAATGAAATATTTCACATTTTCATTTCTGCACTCTGGTGTCGAGGCAAAAAATATATAAATTAAATTAGTTTCACGCTGTATCCCGCACACAGCAGGGAAGATAGAGGGAACCTAGTATTAAGACGCTCCGTTCCCCACTTTCTGCCGAATTCTGGAAGCATTGCGTGTTGAGTGGCAGAACTCAACGCCGCGCTTAACCTCGACACCAGAGCGAAGAAATAAAAATATAAATTTAAGTAAATATTTCATCTCCTCGAGTGGGGATCGAACCCACAACCAGTCCGTTTTACAGTCACACTCGTGCCGCTCATAAAATAAGTAAAAATAATTAAACTTTGAATATTTTTTTAAGTTAATTATAGAAATCTTGTTATATATCTACATGATAATAGATTTCTGCAAGATAAAGAAAAAATATAATAAAGGAAGAACCATGTTCTTTTTTTATAATTTTCCTTTTGTCTGTTTTATTTACTATCTATCACATTATATATTTCTTTTTGTAATGTAATATAAATAAGATCTAAACGTAAAGTAATTTCGACATAACTTGATAAGAATGTATGGCTATGACAACTAGGTCAGAGCGCTGGGACGGTTTCTAAGACACGCGGATTCAAATCCATCATCCGTCATTTTTTACGTCTTTTTACGTTTTCTGAAAAAAGTATTTTTCGTTTCTAAGTGTGGAATAACACTTTAAAAATTTTACAAATATATCGTCGTGGTGCAGTGAGACGTGAAGTGTACACGCGATGGTTGTGGGTTCGATTCTCATTCGGGAGAATAAAGTATTTTCAGCGCGGCATCTAAATTCGCCACTCAACACGTAATGTCTCGAAAATTGGGCGGTGCATGGGAAACGGTGTACCTTGACACTAGCCTACCGTAAAAACAGCATGAATTAATAAAAAAGTTTAATAAAATAAAATCAGATTGGAGATTCCGTATTTCCAGATTCTGTATATTTACAATATTGATTGCATAGCAGTATCTTTTCCTTTCCACACGTTAGTTAGTTATCTGACGTCAAACTTGTTTACCGAATAAATGGCCTTGGATTAACCTTTTTCATAGTTCCTTCACCGCTATTTTCATTATAAGAAATAATAATCATATTTAAAAGTAAAATATTATAAAGTTGCATGTGAATAATAAATATAAATGAAAATATTTACATTAATAATGTTTATAAAGGAAAAATTAAAATTGAAATATGGGTCCAAACTTCACTTTTTTGTGTATCTATATTTAAAAAGAAGCTAAAAATTAAGTTCTTATTACCACAATATAATATTCATATGTATATTATAAATTTGAAAGTAGCTATATGGGTCTGTCTATCTGTCTGTGATGCAATAAGGGTCAAACCGCTGTTCCGATTGTGATAAAATTTCATATAGAGATATTTGAGGGTTTTGGCAGACGACATTTACGACTTTGTAAATTTTCATGGTTCACTTCGTTTATTCGAGTAGTAGATTAGTAATTTTTTTTATTTCTTGGTGTGGTGTAAGTGTCGGCCCGGTGCGGCTTCTTTCGTTACTTTTTACTTAATGTTATTTAAGTGTATTTCGAAAAGATAGGTTGGTTATTTCAGCTCAGTTATCTATACCGTTGTTAAACACTCAATAAATCGTAATTTTAATCTTTTGCTGTTTTATTTGATATTTTTTGCAAAAAATATCGTACATATAGTATATTATACTTACAAAAATGTTTAACTATCTTATATTCCCTGGTAAATACCTATTCCGGGATAAAAAGTAGCCTATGTGTTTTACATAACCCTTCATTAACATTCCATCGGTCATTAAAAGATCCATAAAAATGAGTTCAGCTGTTCTGGACATTAGCTTGGGGAAATAGAAAGATAGACAGACAGACAGACAAAATTTATAAAATACTTTTTTTTTTGTATTTGTGTATCATGTAAATAACCACATGCACTAGCAAAAACATAGGTATTTTAAAATCACAAACAGACATTTTTACTTTATTTATAAGAAACGGAAACCTCGCAATTATCACTTATTTTTTTGTCACAAAATACCTTATTGTGACTTATTTATAAGAAGTAGTTTGTGAGAAATAGTAGTAATAATGTCGCGGACTGTTATTACAACGAATGAAATTGAATATTTTTGTAGTACAATGTATTAGCATATATTTTATTATTTCTGCAGCGCTCGCGGTTTGGCGCTCATTATTATTTTTATTTCGTTATATAAGGCTAACTAAGGAAATACACCGTAATGTGATATAGCCTACAGCACATAATATGTAAGCATTTTTCTGTTTAAAAATAAAGAAAAGATAATTGCGAAACTATTTTCAACATTGCCGTATTATTCCTTATCCTATTAAATATGTTAGTTAGATACATTGTGCGCTGAATACTGGTTAAAATTCGGCTTTTACAGCATAATCACAGAAATGGATGTGTTAGAAGATATATAAGTTTTAAAATTAAAATACGGGAATAGAACGGTCATGCGCAGCGAAAATATTTAAAGCTACGCAAAAATCATAAATTGTAACGAACATATCGTAAATCTTTAAAAAAAGTAAATAAAACTCGGCAACAGTATATTTCTCCATATGCACATTATTTAGTTTTTTACGGTTTTATTATAGTATCGATTATATTTCGAGTTACTTTTTATTTTAATACTCGATAATGATTTTTTATTAATATTTTTCTTTGGTTACGTTTATTTATTCATTTGTTCATTTTAATTAATTAGGTATTGTTTTCTAATATTAAAAAAAACCTTTTACTTGTTTTATTATTTCATTTCAATTACTTAAGTATTTTTTCTAATAATAAGATTTTTCTCTGTTTATTCTTTTTCGGCTTATTTTGATTATTTATGCTTATATTTTCTCACTAATCCTATTGAAAACTGAAAATAATTTCATAACTATATTCAATAAATATACTAGTTCGAGCGGCCGAAGCCGCGCGGGTCCGCTAGTATATATATATATATATATATATATATATATATATATATATATATATATATATATATATATATTTATTATATTTTAGTAAAATTATTAGGTAAATAAAAATCATAACTGCATTGTCTGATCTATTCTGTTTGAAATATAGATTGTTTCAAAATTGTTGTCGCCAGAGCGACCGGGCCATACAGTAAAATTTTTAGGCGTGTTTTTTTTTTTATTTTAGCCAGTTTTTGTTATTACTATTAAGATATTTTTGTATTTGTAATGCTAATGGGCAATACAGCCATTTTGGATAAGTATCTTAATTCGACCCTAAGATTTATACGACCGGATAAAGCTGCGTTTTCGCATATTTTTAAAATACAGATTAAAAATTCTAATACGATGATACTAATTTTAAAATTAATTGTCATTTTATGAACTAAAATTAACATTTTCTAATTTCATTTCCATCTCAATTGTATTATTCTTTGATATTTAGGCGGTGCCTAAATAAAATATCGAAAGTGAAAAAATGCAAATTTCTTCTATTTACATTTTGAACTACTAATAAGGGCAGTTTTCGATTACATACACCTTTGTTAGTAGTTCCAAATGATCCATCGATTTCTCATAAAACACTTACGATGACATCAAATTTGGCATATATGTCCTTCAAACGCCCATCAGCATCGATGAGGGGCAGCGCGGAGACGCGTCGGTTGACGAACTTCCTTAGCGCCTCTATGATGGATGTCTCTTCGGTGGCCGTCTCTATGTCGTTGAGCGTGCCTATGCGTAGGTCTCGCAACTTGCATTGCAAGTACGACGGCTTTGGTAATTCGTTTATCTGAAATATGTACAAGATTTCTGTTTTAAATATGACTAGATGACGAATTGATGCTTACAAAACGTGTTTTTTTATTCGAAATGGTGTATTGTCCACATATGAGAATATGGTTTATATTTTTTGAATTTGTTTAAAATTTGAGGCCAGTTGTGGCGCAGTGGCACAATGTGTGACTGTAAAACCGACTGGTTGCGGGTTCGACCCCCCTCGAGGAGATGAAATATTTACTTAAATTTATATTTCTATTTCTTCGCTCTGGTGTCGAGGCAAAACGCAGCGTTGAGTTCTGCCACTCAACACGCAATGCCTCCAGAAGTGGGGAACGGAATGTCTTAACACTAGGTTCCCTCCGTCTACCCTGCTGTGTGTGGGATACAGCGTGAAGCTATTATATTATTATTTATATCATAATGCATTCCTGCACTCTCCGCGTAAGTCTTTGCTTCACTTATTGATATACAGTTTATTAATAAATTATATATCATTACAATACGATAATGAGGCCGTCGTGGCGTAGGGACATAACATCTAAAAGTAAGCGCGGCGGTTGTGAGTTCGATATTCATTTACGGAAATTAATTATTTTTATTTCCTTGCTATATATAATAAGACAATAAGTGTTGAATACCACCATTGAAAATTTGAGCGGAGCGTAGGGAGCAGTGTCTTGAGAAAAGGTTATTTCTAACAACTGTGCTATACAGCAGAATACAGCGTGATAGCAAAAAAAAATATAATATAAATCTATATTACTGTCATGTTTTTATTCAATTGAATTTAGAAGCTTTGAATAAATAAAAATATACAATTTTATTTTTCCCGTGTAATAAGTA
Organism: Heliconius erato x Heliconius himera; assembly: GCA_013421005.1. NCBI lineage: Eukaryota > Metazoa > Arthropoda > Insecta > Lepidoptera > Nymphalidae > Heliconius > Heliconius erato x Heliconius himera. The sequence continues at coordinate 14,250 of JAATLQ010026526.1, read as the reverse complement.
TGTGAAAAGAAACTAGTGACGAGATTAATGACAGAACGTTTCACCGCGTCAAAGCGGGGCAATAAAGAAATACCGAATTAATATTTAGTAAAGTAATAGAAATTTATTAAAACAATAAAACTTACATATAGGAAAAGGAATCGTAAAATCCTCTTGTGTGTGAGTATGTAAAGTACATTGCCGGTGTCGGGGTCGATGACTGGTAGACGATGGATGCGGTTCGTGATTAACATCTTGATAGCGTCGAACAGCGACGAGTCCGGGCCGATGGAGACCAATGGCATAACCGACCCTTTCAGCACCTCTGAAAAAAAATATTACTAAATATACTACACTATTAGCGACTTGCTCGCGGCTTCGCCCGCTTCATAGTTATTTACTAATCTAAGTTACACATGTGTTCTAATAACATTACATACATACATTTAAGCCAATTTAATAAAACAATAATTTTGACGAACAAAATATTTTAAACTGATTTTTTTTCATTGTAAACCAATTGGAGCAAAACAAACAGTTAATATTGAGGGAAGTTTGCCAAAATACAATATTGAGAACTGAATTATATCGGTCAAACCGATTCAAAGATTAGCGCGCACTAACGCACAGACAAACAGGTAAAAAGGCAAAAATGTATATGTATGTTTTATTTGTGGCTTTACCCTCGTTGGTTAATAATTAAGAGTTGTGTGTTGTATCATATGACAAGTGTATAACATTTATCAATAAAAATAAAAGGAATATCAAGATAAAAAAACAATTTTTATTTTTTCAATTTAAACCAGTAGTTCTTAACAAGATTAGTACGTTCAAGCAAAATCTTTAGTGTTTTAATATAAGTATAGCTATATATATATATATATATAATATAAGAAAATTTAACAACATTTATTTTAAAAAAGAGATTTGCATAAAATCAGACCGCTACAAACAGCTAACATGTTTTGAAAGAATTATTTTAACCTGTAAGGTATTTTCAGAATCTTAATAATAATAATACGAAATTGTTGGCTAAATATGACACAGCACAATAACTCATTAGGTTATTATTATTTTCTCATCATAGACATTGTATGGTAATTGAAATGAGTAATTTTGTTTTAATATAACTTCCTTTCGTCGAGTATTTCAGCTCATTGACCTGTTTACAAATAATATTATAAATGTACAATGTAGAGAGCTCGTTTGTTTTTGATATTTAATTAAACATTTTATTATTTTCTTTTCTCAGTTTCCTTTATTTACGGTTTTTTATAATTATTTCTCAGTATTAAGAAAACATAATTAATTAGAGCAAAACGGTGGGCTGGCTGTGTTACAAATATAATTAAATCAAATCAGCTTCATGCTGTATCCCGCACACAGCAGGGTAGCCAGAGGAAACCTAGTGTTAAAACGCACTCTTTCCCACTTTCCGCCGAGTTCTGGAGGCACTGCGTATTGAGTGGCGGAACTCAACGCCGCGTTTTGCCTCGACACCAGAGCGAAGAAATGAAAATACAAATGTAAGTAAATATTTCATCTCCTTGAGTGGGGATCGAACCCACAACCAGTTGATTTTACAGTCACACTCTGTGCCCCTGTGCCACGACTGGCCTCATATATAAATTTAATATTAATAAAGAAATTGAAATAATCATAGTTATACATATATATGCTTAAAAACAAAAAAAGGTATGATAATAACCTAAATTCTTCTCAGCGTGAACAGTGTCAATTGTAAATAGACAAAATGGCTGTGTATAGAAATAAATAACACATATAACGCGCCACTGCATTTACTTATGTAAATAAATAATAAACCTTTAAAGCACGCTAAGTTTAAACAAGCATAAAGATGAGACAATAAAAAAATATTTATGTTTGAGTAAATAATATTTTATATTTTATGTATTTTCAGTTGAGAGCAATGGATGTTGGTAATTTTAATATTTTATGTGCCGTTTAAATAATATATGTAATAATTAAATGAGGTCGCCGCGTAATATGAACCGAAATAAAATTCCTTTTTGCAATTTGTTGCGTTTGCGTAGGATACGATACAATACGACCGACGAGTCGTGGTCGCCCTGAAGTTAAATTTCCTTTTTTACCTTGTTCACTTAGGAAGTAAAACATCAAAAATGATTAAAAATCTAAAACCAAATACGCGCCGCCGCCGCCGCGCTACGTGTTACTTAAGGGTAATATATACCACGCCACCAGAAGCCACGACTCGTCGACCATACTGTACACTCCGTTAGATGAATTAAGAGAGTCTAATGTGCACTTACGTCGCCATGTTTCCAGACGGTGCTCCTCCAACTCGTCCATGGTTACATCCGGGCTGGTGTAGTACATTTGCAGTATCTTGATGAAGTCTGTTATTGTGAGCATACCTACAAATCTCTGTCTCTGCGAGTCCCATAGCGGTGCTGCACGTACACCTATAAAAGGAAACATCATAAATTAGTCCTTCCAGTAAAAATAACTACATACATATAATTTGCTTCATTTAATTTCACATAATATGAAATGTAAAACATGAAGCAAATATTGCATATAAAAATTCAAAATTATTTATAAAATACAAAATAAAGATAATAATACCTACGTATGAAATAAAAATATTACAAAAATATTATTTTTAAAAAATTATGTTTACAGTTTTCAAATATTAACAGGTGGTAAATGGCAACATAAATAACTTTCTCAGCCAGTTAAAGGTTATAAGTTAATTATAGAGGTAGTGTGAATGTGTGCTATCCTGCGTAAGGTATGTATTCCCATGTGCTCTCTGTCTCCGCTGCTATGCACATAGCAGCGGAGACAGAGACCACATACTAGATACCCATGTGCTCTCTGTATCTGCTGCTATGCACATAGCAGCGGAGACAGAGAGCACATGGGTATCTAGTGTTAAGACACTCTGTTCCCCACTTTCCGCTAAATTCTGGAGGTATTGCGTGTTGCGTGGCGGAGCTCAACACCGTTCTTACCAGACGAAGGAAATAAAAATATTAAATATTTCATTTTCGCAAGTGGGATTGCGACTATATCGATCGAAATCTAACTGCATAAATGTAAAAAGAAAATAAACAGGTCCAATAGTTCATTAGTATTACCATCCAGGCATCTTGTGAAGATTTAAATGATTGAAGAAAAAGACCACCTTGCATAGCGAAGTCAGGCAAAAAGTTTACTATCAGACGAATAAAAAGCGTATTTCGCAAAGAAACTCATTGTAAAATTTATGTATTGTTTATGTTGGAATTTTAAGGAATAGCCGGAGAACAGAGGTTTCTTTTCTTTTTTGTTTTGTTTCAAATGTGACTTAATTCAGAGTGTTTTTAGCCATGATTCAAGAAACTATGTTCAACCGTTTGAAGGTTATTAGACGTATTCTTGTTGTTTATATATTTCATCGTGTTTCGTCAAGGATTTTTAATTATTAATTATAAAAGGAGAAAAAAAAAACAAAACAAAGTGTTTTCATCGCCATTGCCTAGGGCAGGGCTACTTTAAGGATATAGTGTTGTACTTTACAAATAAAAAGCTAAATTTATCTTCTTATCTCTTTATAAGTATCAAACTGATTTAGTTGGGCAAAAAAAGCACTACCATTTCTATGACTCAAGTTTCTTATTATAATCATGAGTATTCGATACCACATTATTTACAGTTATATATAGTTAAGTAGTATATATGTGCGTGTTATTAAAAGGAGGTAATATAGGAAATAAATAGATACTTTAACGTGGACGCGTAAGCAATAAAAGTTATTTATCACAAAGTTTATTATATACAAAGTCATTACTTGACGCGACCTACGTACGTAACTTTATAAAAAAAAACATCGTAAAAATTTATTATTTATTAAACTTTTTTTACATCTATCTGTCAACGGTTGTTGCTAAAATCGTGTTCAAGGCGGTAGTTAAAACAAACAACAATTAAATAAATTAGGTTATCATAAGATTGTATTTCTATTTGTATTAACATTATTTACAATGACAATCGTAAAAATATATTTAACTAGGTGTTTGTGTATATTTGAATTAAGAATGACATGAAAATATTTATATTAAATATGTATTATTGTTGTTAACTAAATATTTTCCTTAATTTTACCACAAAATATCATTTATTATGTTTTATTTTATTATTTGCGACTTACGGTACATAATACATTATTATAATGAACATTTTACTGTAGGTACATTGACCGTGTAAATTTTTTTGGCTCCATTTGTATATTTTGGCTAATCATCATTGCGTTGTTGATTCTACATTATTAAATGAATAGGTAATTTTTTTTGGTGCTAACAACAAAAGAAAGCAGCTTTTGAATAAAAAAATAAATTTGAGGCTGTATACTGCATATAGCAGGATAGGCAGAGGGAATACAGTGTTAGGACACTTCATTCCCCATTTTCCGCCGAATTTCTCGAGTCGAGAGAGGGTGGCTTTGAACTCATCACCGGGCCTTTTGCTCGAGAGAATAAATATCAATTCATTCTCCCGAACACGGATCGAACCCACAACTGTTGCATTACATACAGGTGCACACCCTTGCGTCCTTGCCTCACGACGGCGCGGCGGTTGTTGATTCTACATAATAAAATGAGTACATACTTTAATATTTTTTGCCAATAGAAATCAATTTTGATCTTACTATATTATTTTATCCTTTTTTTAAAAAATAATTTAATTTACTTTTAAGATTACTATTAATATGCAAGTATAAGTAGGAGTGTGTCTTCCAGACATAACTTATAAGGAGAATTTATCTTACAGAACAACTTCACTAAAAAGTGTAATTAAAATTATTTTCTGAGGTCAAATGAGGTCACTTAAGGCTTTACCCAAAACAACTGACAATTTGTGACTACAAACATTTACGGCTTCAACCTTGACCTGACGCTTAAGCTGCCTAATTTAATTTTCTATATTTACGTACATACCGATATCATGAATACACAAAATAGTTATATTAGTTTTATATCCTGTATAAGCCTTTGAGTGCGTTATTAGAACCAATCCAGTGATATAGAATTCCAAAACTGAACTTAAAAAAAAAACAGAATAAATGTTGTATATGAATATATTATCTATGGACTCAATGACCAATTTACACCAAAACTTC
>JAATLQ010026522.1:6238-17506 GCA_013421005.1 Heliconius erato x Heliconius himera | reverse complement strand
TCACAAATTATACCCGGGTTCTGATGGAGTGTCGAGAGTAGTGGACGTCGTCACTTCAAAGGGCATCATTCGTCGGGCTGTTCATAATCTCTGCCTACTTCCTGTTCCTGAATCTACACGAAGTCCTGAGGACTTCGAGCGGGGGGAGGATGTTCAAGCCGAATAGGACAACGCCTGACAGATTATAAAGCGCCTGACAGATTATAAAGCGCAACAACTCACACGTCACGCGAGCAGGGGCGACGGCCCATTGCGCTTTGAGACTCAGACCTAAGAACATCATCTTTTATTATATTATTTCATTTTCATCATCATTGTAAAATCGTGAAGTAAATCGTTTACTCAAGAGTTTTTGAGTCTCATTTACCCATCATTCATCATCGGCGCAATCACTGACTGTTACCGGTTTTGGATACGATTCTCTAATGGTCGATGGAGGGGATTGGGGAATTAATTCTTTTAAATTATTTGTTTTTTTTTTTGTAAATTGTGGCGTTGAGTTCCGTCACTAACAATGCAATATCAAAAAAATTGGTTGGTCACACAAACAGTACCTGTAGTCACATATAACTATATAATGAATGAATACACAACCGTTGGTGAAACCGTTGGTAAAAGCTAATCATAACATAGCTAAATGGTAACAAAATATTTCAACGTAGCTTGATGAGATCATATGGCTTAGTGGTGAGAGCTTTGGACGATTTCCAGGAAACGCTGATTCAAATCCCACTACGTTCAATTTTATGTACGATTCCTAAAAAAGTATTTTTCGTTCACGTGTTGAATACCGAGAACGCTGCGCCTTGCTCTTGTTTCCTGAGCGAGGAGCAAAATAATTCCTAATTCCTAATTCAAATTGAATAATCCCCACAGTGCCCCCCCGCGCCTCCTGAAAACTGACCAGGATCCAGGAGGCGCAGGTTCGAATCCCGTTACGTTCAAATTTTTATACGTTTTCAAAATAAGTATTTCTCTATTTTTACCTTAAAGGCCGGCAACGCACATGTAGTCACACTGGGTCGTGGGCGCACTTACCACCACTTGACCCATACGCTCGTTGCCTTGTCTTTTTCCATAAAAAAAAAACTCAAACGAACGCTTGTGTTATAAGATTTTTTTTCGTATCACATATACATAAATTTGTTGGAAAAACCCATTAACCGTTGTAAGTCGATTTAAATTATCTTGTTTCGGTTGCCTGAGAGGATGGAACTTTTATGAAAAAATAATCCGACTTTGACACATGCGAATAAAATTACGGATACATATATAAACTCGACTTCGACTTCGACACAGTTTACGTGGGTTTCCAATTTCGCAAACCATTAGGGCCCTTGTCACACTGAATACTTTGTGATGTTCTAGATCATTAATATTTAGTTTCTTTGTTTGGATATAAATAACAAATAATATATATTTATTTGGAGGCCAGTCGTGATGCAGGGGCACAAAGTGTGACTGTAAAACCGACTTGTTGTGGGTTCGATCCCCACTCGAGGAGATGAACTATTTACTTAAATTTATATTTCTTCGCTCTGGTGTCGAGGCAAAGCGCGGCGTTGAGTTCTGCCACTCAACATGCAATGCTTCCAGAATTCGGCAGAAAAGGGGGAACGGAGTGTCTTAACACTAAGTTCCCTCTGCCTACCTTGCTGTATGCAGGATACAGCGTGAAGCTGATATTTTTTTTTCTTAGATGGTCCTCGTGGCGCAGATGTACAAAGATGTGATAGTAAACGGGGCATTTGTGAGTTCGATTCTCACAAGAGGAAATACAAAATTTCATATTTCACCCCTTGGCTCTGGTTAATGGGCAAAACGCGGCGTTGTTTTCCGTCACTCTAGGACGAAAGTGTTTACACGGAAGTGTCTTAATGGGATCGGACTATCTTCTTAACAGTAGTCAAGATATTCTGTTCCAGTTACTCTCACATGTAGATTATTTTAATATTCCTTATAATTAGTAACTTTTTTAATGAGACGAGCCAAGCAAATATTTAATATTTTTGGTGACGAGGCAAAGCGCGAGATTGTTTACCTTCACTACAAGAAACGTAAGTATCTTTATTAAGACAGGTTCCCAGGTTCCATCTACCTACTCTACTATGCCCAGAATATAAGGCAAATAACTCATTTTCTATAAATCATATTCTTTAGTAGAAGAGCAATCAAGAAAATCCAATCACACTATATCCAAGCTTATACATTATAACTTCAGGCCTTATATTAAAAATTATAACAAACTTTCGGCTATCATTCTTAATTACTGAGAGTGGGCGTGGCTTTTGAGTACTTACTGCTTGCGATAATGAACAGTGAACATTTTTAATATTCAGAAACGAAAGTTAGTCAGTTTCGAGTAAAATGAAATAAGTTGCTTTCCCTTTGACCCAATTAATATAGTTATAGCTTTTTGTGTGACGTCCGCTTAAGTAAATATAGGATTGGGACAGTCGTGGCGCAGCGGTACAAGGTGTGACTGTAATATCGACTGGTTGTGGGTTCGATCCCCACTCGAGGAGATGAAATATTTACTTAAATTTATATTTAGATTTCTTCGCTCTGGTGTTGAGACAAAGCGCGGCGTTGAGTGCTGCCACTCAACACGTAATGCCTCCAGAATTCGATAGAAAGTGCGGAACGGAGTGTCTTAACACTAGGTTCCCTCTGCCTACCCTGCTGTGTGCGGGATTAATTAATTTATTATTATTACTTATACTACTACTACTACTTATACTAATTTAATTTATTATTATTTTTTTTATAGTTTATTCAGTAAGTTGTCACGATCATATAACGAAACCAAAAATTTTATTTTTACTTTGTGATTTGTTTTTGCTATTTTTATGTCTGTCAAATAATAAGAATTAATTTTAAAATGATTTTTAAATGTGGTCTATATATTTTACGTATTATTTTAATAAAGACTTTCTTGCCTTATATCATCAATATAATAAGAGTAGAATGTGACAATCTCCATCCCTTCTTGTGTTTAACAACTATCATTTCGCTATAAAAAAACAATTATATATGAAACACGAGGAAAGTCGTGGCGAAGTGGCACAAAGTGTGACTGTAAAACCAACTGGTTGTGGGTTCGATCCCCACTCGAGGAGATGAAATTATTACTTAAATGTATATTTTCGTTTCTTCGCTCTAATATCGAGGACAAGCGCGGCGTTGAGTTCTGCCACTCAACACGCAATGCCTTCAGAATACGGCAGAAAGTGGGGAACGGAGTGTCTTAACACTAGGTTCCTTCTGCCTACCCTGCTCTGTGCGGGATACAGCGTGAAGCTGATAAAAAAAATATAGATTTACAATTAATCTATCTATAAACTATAGAAAACTATCATAAAGTCTCAAATGCTATGCTGTTAAAAACATGATTCAGTTTTTTTTACTTGTTTCTCTTATAAGAATCTCTCTTTTCTATTCATTTAAGGAAATATAGTTGACTTTTTATAAAAAAATCTATTTCTCAAAACCATAAGATTTACAACCTAACCGATCCAGAAAGTAGAGATAGAAGGAATTATTACAACCGTAGCTCCCACCTTACATATCAAGGCACTAAGCGTACAACTCAACGCGAACATACGAGCCCCATACAGGGTGTACGGCGATAAATAAATTAGAGACATCCCACGGGTATTACTTCTTGTGGCGATTTGGTGAAATATGTTTTTACCTGGTTAAATCGAATGTATATGTATAAAAGTTATTCATGAAGCCCTCAAGGAATAATGGCATAGTATCTGACTGTAAACACGATGAGTGCGCGTTCGATTCTCACTCGAAGGAATAAATAATATTAATTTCCCCACTACAACATTATTTGGTCACAAAGTTATTTGGTCGTGAACTAGGGAACAAAGGTGTCAGTGCAACGCGATGGTTGTGAGTCCGATCCACTGTCACCAAGCTAAAGCCAGGCGTTGAGTTCCGCCACTCAACACGCAATGCCTTGAAAAATTCGGCGAAAAGTGTTCTTCTCTGCCTACCCTGCTGTCTGCGGGATATCGCGTGAAGCTGTGATTTTGAATTAAAGCAATCAACACGTGATGGTTTAAAAATATCGCGGATAATGATGACAAGATATTTCTTTTTTTATTTTGATTTTTGATTTGATCCCATATACTTGTAAAGAAGCAAAGTTCCACACTGTGCTTTGTCAATGAAAATGAAATTAATATTATCATTCCATCCATAATCATCGATTTTACAGTCAAACGTTTTACTGCACTTCAACGAACTATTTATATAAAAATCAGCTCTACGCTGTGACATACAGCGTAAAAGCACACAACAGGATAGGCAGAGGGAACCTAGTGTTAAGACACTTCGACTTTCCAGCGAATTCAGGAGGCAATGCGTGTTGAGTGGCGAAGCTCAACGCCGCGCTTTGCCTCGATACCCGAGTGTCAAAAGAAAATGAAAATATTATTTTATATACATACATGTTTTATACTATTTCAAATATAAATACGATTAGGTATTACATTTCCTATCTCCTCAACATACATAGTGCCTTCCTAACAATATATAGGGGTTATATACGCTTCAAGTTATAAAGCGTTTAGATCATTTGTTCAATGAACCATTGCGAACATTTAGTTTGTCATTGACAGAGTGCGAGAATGCGATGTGCCTATACATCTGTTCGATATGCTCTATTTCCTTTATTTCTGGTACAAATACTAAAGACAGTTCTATATCAATATATAAAATGATGTATTTTGTATAACTTTTATATGGAATTTTTACGAGTTTTTATATTCTTCTTTTTATTATTTCGATAAAAAATCATATCGATTTCTACTCGATAGAAAGAATGATTTAAAAAATCAAATCAGCTTCACGCTGTATCCCGCAGACGGCAGGGTAGACAGAGGAAACCTAGTGTTAAGACACTCCGTTCCCCACTTTCTGCCGAGTTCTGATTTAAGTATGTATTTATATTTTCTTGCACCCGTAAAAAGGCAGAGCACGGTGTACCAACACCCAATGCGTAATGTCTCTACTACTTATCACTTACATTTAAGATTTTGCGTGGTGATCAGCGGAACTCAACGAGTCAGTATCAAACCCACAACCACCGTGTTCATACTCAGACGTTGTCTTACTGTAGTATATAAAAAAACCGACCCAGTACGATTCGGACTTGTGCACGATGAGTTCCGTAACATTATTTATAAAAGAGCGAAAAATAAAGCACCCTCAAAAATTTGTTATATTCAATTTTTTTTTGTTATATATTGCTAGACGCAACGGATATGTATCATCTGTGGAAAAATTAAACTGTCTATAACTCTCAGTGTTCATGAGATACAGTCTTGTGACAAACGGACAGATATACGAATGTACGGACAGCGGAGTCTTAGTATACCGTTTTACCATTGGAGTACGGAACCCTAATAATATGATATCATTATCGAGATATAATTAACATTTGACCAAAATCATATTTCATCACTCAGTTTGGAATTAATTGTATTACAATTATTCTAACTTCGTAATTATTGACAAACACGAGCTTTGCATGAATTACTTTTGCGCTAACATTAATAATTATTAATTAGATGATAATTGATAGCAAATGGGATAATGGTGGTATGTTGATAAACTAATTACATTTTAATGAGAATTATTCGAAGTTTTTATCATACTAGAGGCCAGTCGTGGCGCAGCGGCACGAGGTGTGACTGTAAAACCGACTGGTTGTGGGTTCGATCCCTACTCGAGGAGATAAAATATTTACTTAAATTTATATTTCCATTTCTTCGCTCTGGTGTCGAGATTAAGCGCGGCGTTGAGTTCCGCCACTCAACACGCAATGCCTCTAAAATTCGGCAGGAAGTGGGGAACGGAGTGTCTTAACACTAGGTTCCCTCTGCCTACCCTGCTGTGTGCGGGATACAGCGTGAAGCTGATTTATTTTTTATCACACTATCTTTTCGCTTATCTTTGGTTTCACCCATTTGTCAATTGGACACAAATCTAAGGTGACTCTGACCGCAGGTGGTCACTTCAAACCTATAAGCGTAATGTAATTTAAAAATAAATAGCCATCACAAAAAGAAATTGGAAATTCAATCCAGTAATTCTAGAGGTTAACACTTTGATCCAAACACACAGCAACACGCAAGTTGGCTAAAAATACCTTTTTAGCACTTTTTTTTAGATTAACGCTGTATCTCGCATATAACAGCGTAGGCAGAGGAAACCTCATGTTAAGACACTTCCTTTCTCCACCTTCCACTGAATTCTGAAAGCATTGCATGTTGAGTGGCGGAACTGAACCGCGCTTTGCTCTGTTACCAGAGCGAGGAAGCGGAAATATATAATATTTCATTTTTATTCCCCCGAGTGGGAACCGAACGTGCAACCATCGCATTTATAATCGCGCGCCATGACGGACTCGCGGATTGAATTTTCCTACTTCTTATTAATTTTTGATATTATTGCGTTAAAAAGTATCAAAAATGAATAAAAAAGTAGCAAAAAATCAACTAAAGAAAAGAAACATTAGTTTACAGATCCCAGTCAATATACCAGTACATGTTCACAAATTTGAAGTACAGTGAAGGAAAAAAGAGTTTTATCGCTCGCCCCACATTTATAAGGGTTCTTTGTGACACCTACATTGGACCGAGCGTATAACCTATTCAGAAGATCTTTTGATAACTAGGTCGAGATTTAAATGCAACGTCTAAAGCATTGGTATGTAAGTATTTATGTGTATACGAGACGGATATAAAACCAGAGTATGCGGTGTAGAGTTACAAAAAGCAAGTTTACGTTTTTTTTTCTTTTTCTTTTTTCTATATATAATATTAGACAATGGGAAGTTAGTGTTAGTACACATCGTTCCTTATCATGAAATGAGTGGCGATTCAACGACGCGCTTTGTCTTCTAATAAGAGCGAAGAATTGAAAATAAATTAATTCTCCTGAGTGAGAATTGAACTCCTAACAGTCGTGTTTATAGTCAGATGCTGTGCTGCTGCGAAAAGGCGGCCTCAATTGTATAATTTTATTTATTTGTTACGGTCATCCCTCATTTATACGATATTTTATATGTACCATATAGGATTGCTAAATATTTTCAAATGTAAACTATTAGCATAACTGTAAATTATTTTTAACTGTAGTTTTTCAGTTCATATAAAATATATATTATTACGATTAAGATTGTCGTCTGACTGTTAGTGCGTTGTTTATTGTTGTGGATTCTATTCTTACTTGGAGGAATGAATTCATTTTTCTCGTTTTGGTAGCCAACTAGCAATACGGTGTGTAGTACCGAAAATTGTGCATTTGAATTGAGTATCTTAACATTAGGTTCCCAACTATATGGAAAAAGAAAAAATATATATTTCTTAAATAATAGGGTAATCATTTCACGCCACTTGGTACTTTCTCACGTACTCTTCAACAAAACGAAAATATTTTTCTTAATTTCACTGCACTGCCTTGTCTATCTTGTCTGTTCCTACTATTTTAAACTTATCCACTTCCACGGGTTGGCTGGAGGAGATCTCTTCTAGAGATAAGCACGCCGTTCTGCATGAAATTTTCAAATGTTTGGTTTATTATATAAAAATTGGGTGCTATAAAGAAAGAAATTATATTAAATTATAAAAAATATAATTTGATATAAATTACTAAAACTCATTTCGCTTCAACTGTACCAAATAAATTAAACGCATTTGAAAGTCTCATTCGAAGGCGAACCATACTCAAAGAGCGTCACCATTCGTTTTTTTTTTGCACTTGCAATCACAAAAAAATTTTCTCAAACAACATCGGTAAAGAATCCTGTTATGGAAGCATAATATTATTTTTCAGCTTCATTTTCACTATTGTGGAAATGCTCCGAGCATTACGTAATATGCTGTGGAACTCAACGCCGCAGTTTATCTTACTAGAACGGGGAAATGATCATTATAATTAACATAATGAGGCCGTCGTGGTGCAGGGGCATAAGCGTATGACATGGTTCGGTTCGATTCCCGATGGGGGAATAAAGTATTATCATTTTCTCGCTTTGATCACGAAACAAATTGCGACTCTCCACGCCTCGCCTACAACACGCCTCGAGAATTCGACGGAAACTGGGTAACGGAAATGTCTTAATGGAACGGAGTGTCTTAGCTCTAGGTTCCCAGATTTCCTCTACGAAGAAAATAAATCACTCCGCCGAGTAAAAATCGAGCCCACAATCAAACGCTACTCCACAGTACCACTTAAGCCTCCATAAAAATACCATAAAATAAAAGTAACTTTATACAAATACCATGATAATACATTACTTTCATAATAAATATATGATTAACTTTATGAGAATCTCAATATAACATATAAGTAAATAAACGTAAAAACATAAATATAAAAAGCCATTTTAGTTATAATAGATTCTATAAATATATCAGTTATTTATTTATTCCGTGGATAGAATAATTTTCAATATGAAGTACTTTATGTTTCGTTCTTTATACAAATTTATTTAAGTAGATCAGCACAGTTTATTTGGAGGAGATGGTACCTACTACCCCAAATATTAAAAACAAAATATAATCAAATCAATATAAACATTATTAAAAGTATTTTTTCGTACCTTTCATCTTAGCTTCCCTGGCAAGAACATCAGGTATATACTATGAAAGTATAAGAGTGTTATCGGATTTAAACCCGTGTCCATATCCACGTCGTATTACATCAAGAACTGTAAAAATGTAATATTTTGATCCACCTCGTATTACATTAAGAATTATAAGAAATGAAATGTTTTTTTATTAATAAATGGCAAAAAAGCTCAATCAAATAACAGAACAAACCACAGTATGTTACACAACACAGTACACTATAAATTGTACATTTTAAATATATATCTATATCTTCTTCTTCTTCAGCTTCACGCTGTATCCCGCACACAGCAAGGTAGGCAGAGGGAACCTAGTGTTAAGACACTCCGTTTCCCACTTTCTGCTGAGTTCCGGAGGCGTTGCATATTGAGTGGCGGAACTCAACGCCGCGCTTTGCCTCGACACCAGAGCGAAGAAATGAAAATATAAATGTAAATAAACATTTAATTTCCTCGAGTGTGGATCGGACTCATAACCAGTCGAATTTACAGTCATACTTTGTGCCCCTGCGCCACGACTGGCCTATTTTTGTTTTTATATATCTATATAAAAACAAAAATATAAAATAAAAATAAATTAAAAACACCAATTTATATCTAAATTCCTCTCGTCTAACAAACAGCTATAACCATAATTTTATGGTGTTGTAACGTCGTATCGTTGATGAAACCATCAGTCTGATGCAGAAACGCTTGTCACCCTTAAAAAAATAGGTAAAATTCCAAAATACAATAGAATATTATTGTCAAGTGACGTCACATAATGCTGTTCGAAATGAACATCGGCTATACATGCGTGAAAAATTGCCTCCTCCATTGTCCGGCGGCACTCTATCGGGATTTTATTTTTCTGTTTTACGGCCGGCTTTTAGGTGCCAGGGGAGAACGGGTGAGATCTATTTCAGAATATTTAAAAGTTTTATGTTGTAAATTATTTTTTGTTGTGAGACCGTCGTGGCGCAGTGCAACACTGTTGCGAGTTGCTGTGTGCGGGATACAGCGTGAAGCTAATTTAATTTTATTAAAAATTTAAATATATATATTTTTTGAGTTTACACTAAACAACGAAAACAATATGTCAAGTTCCTCAAGGTAAAAGCAAAGTAAAGTCTCGAGGTAAAGATTTTGACAGAAGGAAAATACGGAAAATAATGTCAGCTTGTGAAATATGTTATTAGAATATATGCCGAGAACATACAACGCCTAATTGTAGCAGTTGTTGTCAAAAACTTACAGATAATTAAATCTTAACACAAATAATGATAGTTTTTTTAAGTTAATTTTGATCATCATTTATTACTATTTTTTTTATTACATTTTTTTTTTGTTATTTAGTACTTTAGAGCAGTATAGTGTCTTATTATATTATCTAATTTAATAACTTGAGAATTATGTTGTCTTTTTGAATCTCTTTATTGTATTTGTTATATATATATATATATATATAACATAATATAAAAAATCTTTTTACCCAGTAGCGACCGTTTGTGTATGAAAGTGCCTAACAACGGACTTCGAGTTAAATAAATAGAGTTGACTAATATCAAACGAATATGAATAATAAATATTATTTACATATGTTTATATAGCTTATTTTTTTTTACCTTATATAGTGTGTTTTTTATTTATTATTAAGTATTATTTTTATACAATTATTTATAACTTACAGTCACTGTATTTAAAGTAATTTGCTTTGATATCATTAGGACACTTCCGTTCTCCATTTTCCCCAACCGTGAAAGTGGCTAAAAAAGCTAAAAAATATTAATTTTATTTTTTTGTAGAAATTTAGCTTAATTGTGTATTGTTTATAAAATTTCTTATTTCTGAACTATTCAAGCTGGGATATTATTTGGGAAGAAACTCTGCATGTTTCCTAAATTTTAAATAAATTAAATGAATACCTTTCAAGTATATTTGGGAAGAATGTTCAAACGAGATGGAAGATACGAGATAAGTTTTCTTGAATGACTGGAAATATAACTTTATAATTCAGAATCGAACTTGTGATCTAAAAACACTAAACCCGACCAAAAACATTAGGCTGTAACACACAAACAATTACAAAAGCAAACTAACAGAACGTTTATCTAAGAAAATATACACAGCAAAGTGAATTTCCCAGCAGCTTTCCATAATTATTGATGCAAATTACAATATGTACTTTAAATTCTAAGTAATAAGATCGAATATAAGAATTTTAGAGAATTTTATTAAAGATGTCACAACCAGGGTCCGAGTAACAAGGCTGTTTATATCGTTTCGAATAACTTTATACAATTTAAAACGACGACTTTCAAGTTTTTTAAAAAGTAAAAATATTGTTAAGTTATACGCTTGTACAACTCTAGAGTATATTTGTTAAATGTAAAATGTTTATGAGGCCAGTGGTGGCGCAGTGGCACGAGGTGTGACTGTAAAACCGACTGGTTGTGGGTTCGATCCCCACTCGAGGAGATGAAATATTTACTTAAATTTATATTTCCATTTCTTCGCTCTGGTGTCGAGGCAAAGCGCGGCGTTGAGTTCTGCCACTCAACACGCAATGCCTCCAGAAATCGGCAGAAAGTGGGGAACGGAGTGTCTTAACACTAGGTTCCCTCTGCCTACCCTGCTGT
>JAATLQ010026512.1:3728-16893 GCA_013421005.1 Heliconius erato x Heliconius himera | reverse complement strand
AAAGTAAACAATGCCAGTCGTGGCGCAGCGGCAAGAAGTGTGACTGTAAAACCAACTGGTTGTGGGTTCGATCCCCACTCGAGGAGATGAAATATTAACTTAAATTTATATTTCCATTTCTTCGTTCTGGTGGCGAGGTTAAGCGCGGCGTTGAGTTCTGCCACTCAACAAGCAATGCCTCCAGAATTCGGCAGAAAGTGGGGAACGGAGTGTCTTAACACTAGGTTCCCTCTGCCTACTCTGCTGTGTGCGGGATACAGCGTGAAGCTGATTTATTTATTTATTATATTTTATTATAGTTGTCAATCAATTCTGCTTAAATCAATAATCATGTATTTTTCAAAATTCAAATATGATTAACATGAGTAAGACATCATAATAATTGTATCAAAGATAGCTATTTGTAGATATGATTTGAAACATATATTTTACATACAACATTAATTTAACTTATTTATAAATTTGTTAAGCATAGCCCATTCAATTAATTACAAATTAAGATCAAGAAAATCTATTAAGTCTGGACAGCTAAACCTAAATCATGTGAAGTTAAGAAGTAAAACAAAAAATATGCTGAACTCCGTCCTCGACGGTGGTAGCATTTCCGTCCACTCTTTAAATAGTCTCGGATCTCGATGTAGGTAAACGATCGGTGTCTATATCGCGACTACAACTCTAATGTTTGCATTTGTATGACATATTTGTTATTATTTTGTTGTTTTAAAAGTAAATTATTCAAAAATTAAATTTAGATGTTTAATTAATATGTTTAGTTTAAATGTTTAAAGTCTTATGTTACAAGTAGTTATATAATCAGCTTTACGCTGTATCCCACACACAGCGGGGTAAGCAGAGGGAACCTAGTGTTAAGACACTCCGTTCCCCACTTTCTACCGAATTCTGGAGGTATTGCGTGTTGAGTGGCAGAACTCAACGCCGCGCTTAGTCTCGACACAAGAGCGAATAAATGGAAATATAAATTTAAGTAAATATTTCATCTCCTCGAGTGGGGATCGAACCCACAACCAGTCGAGTTTACAGTCACACTTCGTGCTGCTGCACCACGACTGGCCTCAAGCAGTTATATATGTATTTATTTTGTTTACTTTCCATATATATCGCGTTATCTCTGTCTCTGTTTTGACGGAAAGTGGATAACAGTATATATTTTCACTAGGCCTACCACGCATTTCGCAAAACAAAAAGATTTAAAAAAAAGATAGCAAAACATAAATTATATTAAAAGTAAATTATGGAAGATCATTAATTATTGCAATTGTAGTAAAATTTCTAAGAATTCGTTTTGAACCTTGAACATAAAATTATTTATAACATGTTGCACAACATAGCCACAAAAGCCAAAATAAACCACAAAAAAACCCATAATATTTATAAGAGCACTGCATTTTGTTAGTTGTTAATTTAAAAAACAGTTTGGAATTACACTACAAAAAGAAGATCCCGAAAGACGTTACAATAAATCGTCCGAACGCACTCACGACCTGCCGTTTTTAATTTATTTAAAGACTTTTATATGAACGTTTCATTTGAGGCAGATATCAAATTTATTGCTCTAAGCTTATTTTATAATATTAATTAAAATATATAATATATAGATATTTCTATAATAAACACTACCATCAAAATCACATACATTTACAAATAAAATTGAAAAAAAAAAAACTAAATTATCGTTTTTTTTAAATATCTGTATGGATTAAAAAAAAATGATTTTGCTCAATCACTAATTAATACCACTCGCGTCTATTGATAAAGCGTTTAGTTTATTATACGTTTTATATTAGTTCATATATACGTTTAGTCGCGACACGCGCGGCCGGTGCGCTCGCGCTCCTCTGACTAAGCGGAAAGCTCGAAGTTCCACAAAAGCCCTTGTCTGAATGGGAGAAGTGCTAGGGATAACAGGAAAATTGAAGAATAGCACAGTGTTTTAGGCTAATTGAGTGTTTTTTAATCGATAAAATGTGGTTTTCTTTGTCATTTATAGGGAATATCTTGATAGTTAGTAGATTGATATGTTATGAGAAACAAATAATTACTAAAATATATTTTTTTATATAAAAACAAACACAATGAAAAATGAACTGGTAATATCAAATTCTACTGGAATTTTCTACTAAATATAAAATTACGAAAATATAGTATAATATATATATACGTATATAGTTTCCTAAAAATATTTTTACTCTACAAAAAACTATGCAAATCTAGAAATAGTTTTAATTGGCATTTCTTTTTCCCACCAAAGCGCCATTCACACCCTTTCACCCCAGTGTCACGTACTTATTAATTAAAAAAATATTCCTTTTGTCAAAACCTCACCTCCGGGAAACCAGCACTTGACCTACCGTTTTAGACCTTTTGTATGTGACACGCGTGACAGTTACTTTATTGGATGAAACAGAAAAGTATGCAAAAGTTAGTCTTATTTTTAGAATATTGTAACCTTGTATTTTTGGTTCGGTTTCAAGCTGTGTCTCGCTTGTAGCGGTAGGTAGGCGGTAGGCAGAGGGAACCTAGCGTAAAAACACTTCCCCATTTTCCGCTGAATTGGAGGCATTACGTGTTGAGTGGTGGAACTCAACGCTGTGCTTTGCCTTTTTAACAGACCAAAGAAAGGAAAATAATAATTCATTTCCCCGAGTAAGAATCGAAACCACAACTGTCGCGTTAAATATACTTTGTTCCTAATTAGATTTATTCAAACCTAATAAAAAAATGATATTATATAGAGCAAAAATAATTCATTTTAAATGTCGAATCGAAAAAAAGTTGTAATATTTTCACAAAAAATGGAAGATATTTTTGTCTTTAATTATTTATTAATTAGTTATGGATAAGCTTATTAAATTAGAAGCGGACGTTGCTTAACTAACTGATAAAACCTTATTTTAATGAATAGAATATTCTTTAAATTAAGATTAATCATAATTAAACGCAACAGGTTGTGGGTTCGATTCCCACTCGAGAAAATGAAATATTTATTTCAATTTATATGTTATGCGTGAGTTCTAGAATTCGGCGGAAAATGGAGAACTGGAGTGTCCTAATATTAGGTTCCCTTTGCCTACCCTGCTGTGTGCGGGATACAACGTGACGATAGCAAAAAATAATAATTTTGTAGATTTTGTGATCGTTAGATACTACTAGTTTTATAAGGCGACAGGTTATATTCAATTTATTGTTATATATATATATATATATATATATATATATATATATATATATATATATATATATATATATATATATATATTTGTCATTTATACTAAAAATATGGCGTCAAGGCTGGGTTGGAAATGACAATAAACTTATTTTGTAAAGGGATATATAGGAATATTGATAATTTTGCAGGGGAGATAGGGTTAAGTAATAAACGTCGGGTCATAAACGGAGGTAGGGTGATGTGTGTCAAAATAAAGTGGGTTGGATATAACCTGTCGCCTTATAAAACTAGTAGTATCTAACGATCACAAAATCTACATATATATATATATATATATATATATATATATATATATATATATATATATATATATATATATATATATATATATATATATATATATATATATATATATATATATATATATGGAAGACAAAATTATTTAACGATAAGTTAATATAAATAAAGATAGATTTTTTTTAAGAGGCCAGTCGTGGCGCGGGGCCACAAAGTGTCTGTAAAATCGACTGGTTGTGGGTTCGATCCCCACTCGAGGAAGTAAAATATTTATTTACATTAATATTTTCATTTCTTCGCTCTGGTGTCGCGGTAAAACACGGCGTTGAGTTCCGCCAATCAACACGCAATGCCTTCAGAACTCGGCGGAAACTTGGGAACGGAGTGTCTTAACATTAGGTTCGCTCTGCCTACCCTGCTGTGTGCGGGATACAGCGTGAAGCTGATTTTATTTAAGTCACATTAGATTACAGTTACCACTTCTAGAGCAAAAATAAATAAATATATAATTTTATTAGGACTATTTATAAGGATATATTAGTAGTAGTCTATAGTATTGTTAGTATTCTATATAAATAATATGTAATACCTACTTTCAAGGGTTAGTAATAACTAGACTTAAGTTTGTGATATTAACTGTGTTTTTATCATTAAAAGTTGTTGGTGAAAAAAGCTAACCTACACACATATACTTTAAACTAAAAATATATTTCTCAGCTTCATACTGTATCCCATCTATAGCAGAGGCAGCAGAGGGAACCTAAAGACACTCTGTTGCCACTTCCCGCCGGACGGCATTGCGTGTTGAGTAGGAGAACTCGACATCACGTTACCAGAGCGTGGAAATTAAACTATTAATATAAAAGCAGTTGATTCCCCCAAATGTGAATCGAGAACCCACAACTCGCGCTTACAGTCACACGCTACCACTGCGCCATGACAGCGTCAAAACTAAACAACAAAAAATATAACATTTAATATATTTCTTAACAATTTCACTAATAACCAAAATTTAGGCCACGTTGCAGTAATATACAAAAATATCTCGTAGTCTATTTTCCACCAGGTTTCCGGGCTTCAGGTACTAGATTAAAAAGGTGCATGGAACTATTTCAAGCGCATTCGTCTCGCCACCAGAGCTCAACGGCGCTCTACATCAATAAAAGCAGCTAGTACCATTACTGTTTATTAGAAATGGTAATCTTGATACTGATTACCTTAAAATATTAAGAATTTAGTATTTTAATTTTTAGAATCGAGTTTGATTTAATTATGTAAAAAGTATTTCTTATATTATATATATTTTTTGTATGGTACGTACGTTTGTAATAAGAGATTTAGGATATATTGAGATGAGATTTAAATTATTATAAGAGGCTATAGTGGAGCAGTCAATGGCGCAGGGGCACACAGTGTGACTGTAAAACCGACTGGTTGTGGGTTCGATCCCCAATCGAGTAGATGAAATATTTACTTAAATTTATATTTCCATTTCTTCGCTCTGGTGTCGAGGCAAATCGCGGCGTTGAGTTCTGCCACTCAATACGCAATGCCTCCAGAATTCGGTAGAAAGTGGGGAACGGAGTGTCTTAACACTAGGTTCCCTCTGACCACCCTGCTGTGTGTGGGATACAGGGTGAAGCTGATTTATTTTATTTTATTTTTAGTGGAGCAGTGCAGGGTCTGATTGTACACTATGGTCGTGGGTTCGATCCACACCCGGACGATAGCTAAATTTAAGTTATTTTCGTTTTCTTCGAGATGAGAAAGTAGGAAACGGAGTGTTTCAGCAATAGGTTTCCCTACTATGGGGAACACAGCGTGAAGCTGTAGTAGGTAAGTCATTTATTTACAACATCCAACAAGTATGCATATTTAGAGTATTAACATGTATTAGTTGATGTAAACAGTTACCTAAATACACCGTCTTAATTCTTAATTTACGACTATTTTAAACCTAATGCTTAAATTTTGATGATAAATTCAACTTTTATTACCGTAGTCGGTTTCTTGTGATTGAGTTGGTAATAGCACTCAAGTAGATTTATAGCAACTTAATATTTTGTTCATCTTATTAACTTCACCTATAGTGTAAAATATAATTAAACATTTTAAAATAAAATGTGTTTAAAGAAAAATTAAGGACAAAAACAGATTGAGGCCGGTCGTGGCGCAGCGGCACGAGGTGTGACTGCAAAACCGATTGGTTGTGGGTTCGATCCCCACTCGAGGAGATGAAATATTTACTTAAATTTATATTTCCATTTCTTCGCTCTGGTGCCGAGGTTAAGCGCGGCGTTGAGTTCTGCCACTCAACACGCAATGCCTCCAGAATTCGGCAGAAAGTGGGGAACGGAGTGTCTTAACACTAGGTTCCCTCTGCCTACCCTGCTGTATGCGGGATACAGCGTGAAGCTAATTAATTTTTTTTTTTTTTTTTAAAACAGATATATTATATCTTAATTATTCAACGACGTATATAGTGTATGTGAAAAAAATGGAAATATGTGAAAATTTGGAATTAAGAATATTTTTTTTTGTTGCATAACTTGCCGATAATTTTCAGAAGAACTGTTCTGAGTCGCTGTTTCAATTTTTTTTTTATTAGTCAAATGACAATTAAAAATAAAAAGTGTTTTGAATAAGCTGTGTTTTTATTAAATGTTAAATAATAAGAATAATTAAAAACAACAACTTTGATTGAACAAAATACCTATACATTAAATTAATTAGTAGGGATGTGTATTTGCACAATATGATTAGTAGCTAGTTGTGGTGCGTATTTGTAAGCGCGACAAGTTGTGGGTTCGATTACTACTCGAGTAAATGAAATATTATTTCCATTTTGTTCGCTCTGGTGTCGGGACAAAACACGACGTTGTTTTCCGCCACTCAACACGCAATGATTTCAGAATTCTACAGAAAACGGGTAACTGAGGTTCCCTCTGTCCCTTCTGCTGTGTGTGATAAGGCGTGACACAAAAAAAATGTATGGATGTCTTTAACATAATAAATTACTATTTGAAATATTATGACTCCCACATGGAATATACCCACAAACTTAAAATAAAATAAGGATACCAATATAACTACAGTGATTCACGTTCCTATCAATTAAAATGATGAATAATGTTTAAATAATTACCAACTGCTGTGAACCTCTCCGAGTAAAGATTGCAATTAACAATTAATAGAAAAATAAAAAAAAATAATAAAGTGGGTTCGATCACCACTTGAGGAAATTAAATATTTATTTAAATGTATATTTTAATTTCTTCGCCTCTGGTGTCAAGGCAAAGCCCGGCGTTGAGTTACGCCACTCAGAACTCCTCCAGAATTCTTCGCAAAATGGAGTGCGGAACACAGCGTGGAGCTGATTTTTATTTCACTAATCCACCAGCGACTAATCGACTTTTCAAATCGCTCTTTTATTCTACTGCTTTAAGTATTTGTAAAATAGAAGAAATGAGTATGTTATCACAATATATGTATATATGTCTGTAACTATCACTTAGTTATGCTATGCATTTTTTTAAATTTTGCCATCAAATATAACAAAGCACTAGCACTCATACTAAATCAACTGATTTAGTCATTTAAAACCCAAGATCCGTAAAAAAAATAAAAAAGAGTGTCTATTTTTTACTATTCTCTGTCTAATACAGGATTAAATCTGGCCACATGTCGTCTGGAAATTTATTTTTTTCGCTTATTCACGTCTGGTACAGCGTTATAGGTCGTCCCGGTGTTCCGAGTAAGCAGTATCGGTGAGTCACGCGCTGACTCAACTAGTCTGAATTAATCTCTAGTACTATTTCTGAAGATAAAAGAACAAATGAAATTCAACGTGCACAATATACCTCTCATTTTTTTTTTTTTCTTAATTAGGGTTCCCTACTTCAAAAAAAAATTAAACCTTATAAAAGGCCTTTGTTGTCTGTCTTTCTGTCAAGACACTTCATGAAAAACTCGTGGAAATATTAGAATTAAAAGAAATTAGTATCAAATATTCAAGTTTACTGTTTCTTGAAGTACAAAGGCGATGCATTTTGTTAAAGTCGTGGCCATATAAAAGTAAAAAAACGTCCTATCAAAATATACAGGACACTTTTTATCGACCTGTACTTAAAATTGATATATGAAAAAAAAAAAATAATAATTTATTTTTTTAACTCATTTCATACAAAATTTGCGAAACTTAAAATTCACACGGAAGTTCCCGCGTAACTCGCACTTGATTATTTCTCTTATAGTATATACAGGGCGGAAGAGGCAGCGCTCCATTTACGGAAACAGCATATTTCGGGTGACGCGATTACGTATAGATCCCAATAACATAAACACTTACTACTACAAAAATACTACTAAAAGTTAAACAACTTTGAACTTTATCGCCAATACATACGACTCGATTTCGAAATGAGGCGTGTGCGGCGGTGTTCCTTTGATAGGTTTATGTGTGCGTGCGTCATCCTTACAAATGACGTTTTGTTTTAAAATGACAATTTTATTATTTATTTTCTTTGAAAAAAAACTTTTTCATTTTTGGGAATTTATTTTTTTCTCAATTATATTAGGCTTTTATAGAGTAGTTAAAACTGTGGTTTCATTTAATGTGGTGCTGACACTTCCACCCTGTATGGTGTCTGATTGTTGAAGAACATAATGCTTGAAGGTTCGATTTGCACATCCAAATTTCTTGTTATTAAGATAAATCACAAAGTATAATTCCTTTATTTACATTCGCATCTTCATACTAAACTTACAACACTTTAATTTCCTCAGTTGTGCAACCGTCATAACTCAATGTAACTTAATACCATATTTCAGCAATATTAATGTCCTCTTCTGGCCTAATTGAACGTTAAGATTTGTGGTCACTTTTGTTAAATATCTCCATATAGCCATAAATCCTTCAGTGTTCTGACCTTCATAAAATATAAGAAATATAATTATTATTTAGCAGTGTATTTTTTAGCGTATTTCTCTTTTTTCCACTTCACACGTTGAAAAGAAATTGTGACAACAAGCACTATGTTTTAAATATTTATTTTAAATATAATCTTTCGTTCCAGTGTGGATTGCACATCAATCGATATATGAGGTTCCGGGTATGTCTATATATATTACATACAGTAGGCAAGGTCTAAGCTGAGCTTTGCATTTGTGTGAGTGTTCACTGTTCGTATATAGTGTAGATGTGTCAGCTGTCAAGCGCGACGAATCATCTGCTCGGTCTAAACTAGAGGCATTGCTTGCTGAGTGGCGGATCTGAACGCCGCGCTTTGCCTCGACACCAGAGCGAAGAAATGGAAATATAAATTTAAATAAATATTTAATTTATTCCTGAGAGTGGAAATGGAACCCACAATCAGCCACGTTTACAGTAACACTTTGTGACTGTGCCACGACTGGCCTCACTAGAATATATAGATGAAAAATAATGATGAAATCTATAGTTAATATTCGTAGTTACTCATATGTGTACAAAATTGAAACTTAAATCTCTGTATAAACCGCAATACAACGTGCTGATCAGTGCTCTTTCCAATTACAAAATTATAATGGAAAATCGCAACAAAAGATATATGAGAATCGTTATTTTAAATTATACAACATATTTTTTTTCACACGTTCCATTTAAAATTGTAATTTACAATTTAAATGTAGGTAGATCGTTGAATTTATTAATGTAAACATAAAATGCGCACTTTTTAAGATAAATAAAAAGTGAGGCATTCTATGCCAAATAGAACAAATTAATCTAATACTAGGGGCTCAACGGTGTGACTGTAACGTGATGGTTGCAGGTTCGAATCTCACTCGACTCACAAAATGTTCATTTTCTTCGCTCTGGCACCAAGCAATAGCCCGGCGTTGAGTTCCGCCACCCAATACTCAATGCCTCGAAAAATTTGGCGGAAAATGGGGAACGCGAGTATGCTAACACTGGGTTCCCTCTACCTACCGCTGTTATAGTTGGGATACAGGGTGAAGCTGATTTAAATTTTATTCAAATCTTACTTACAATACAATTATCTGAGCGCTTGGTCTACTTCTGTCTTCGATTTGATTAGTGTTATTGTCAATGAACACAAACAAACGTATTCTTCGTTGACCCACCGTTCCACTTTACCACGGACTTAATTTATATTCCATTTCGTTCAATTTAAGGTTCCTCAAAGCCCCCTCTAAATCGAGTTGCAGCAATTGTAATGTTATAAATCAAAATAATTCGGGCGGCTCAAAACAATTAAGATTATAAACGATGTAGGCGTAACGTTCGTATAACAATTTTATATATAGATTTACATTGATTTCTATATGAAAATATCTTAATTCTTGTCGATTTCTTCTGGGATCAGGTGGTATAAATTTTCGTTTATTACGTAATATGTTTTATTTCTCTTTCGATACTAAGTAAATAACAAAAATATTAAATCAATACAAGCACAACAAGTTAGGTGATATTTCTCATAAATAGCAATAAAGAGAAGTAAAACAAAAATAATAAAAAATCTACAAAAAGATTATTATATTATTGAATGGGGAACGAAGTTTCTTAACGCTACGTTCTCTCAGCCTACACTACTGTGTGCAGGATATAGCGTGAAGCTGATTATTACTACAACTTCATTATCAATATTTTTGCTGAAAGATTAAAAACTATATATTTAAAAAAACAAATAAAAATATATTTTTTACCAAAAAAAAAACAGACCGTATTTCAACCGGATTTCATAATCAGAACCTAGCCAAATTTTCACCAAACTATCCTTAAAGTATATCCTTTCAAATAAAAAAAGGAATCATCGAAATAGGTTGGCGTGATATTGAGTTATTCGTCCATTTGTCGCGCACATATGTATCTAATGCAAATTTAAGACTTACTGGATTTTCTCATAGTTACTTACCATTATCAGAAATGGACCAAAGAAAATGAGAGTACACGGTAAGCACTAGCTTTCTAATAAAAAAAAACCATCAAAATCGGTTCACCCAGTCCAAAATTCTAAGGTAACAAACACAAAAAACTCCTTTTCTTACAGAAGTAGATTAGAAACAACAAATTTCGTAGAAACGTAAAATATATATCAAAGTTTATTAAACCAATATATCGTATACATATATACGAGTGCGTGCCACATCAGTTACAGCTCAAGGAAGGTTACGAGGAGACGGTCCGCATAGCTTGTGAATGGGAGTAGTTAATATTCATTGCACTGCAATAAAACACCATTCGTGTGCATTAAACGATGTTCTTTACTCTGGCTATGACGACATATCTAGTAGTATTCGACGTATTACTTACTATAATATGGATACGTAATAACAAATAAGACTTTTTTTCTTTAACTAAAATCAGCTTCACGCTGTATTCCGCACACAGCAGGGTAGGCATAGTGTTAAGACAATGCGTTCTTTTTTGTCTACCATATAAGGGAAATAAAAAAAATATGGTGGTATTAACCACCGAGCATGAATCGAACCCGCAACCATAATTTGCGGTCAGACGGCCTCTTTTATTCAAAGTATCTTAAAATATTACAGAAATAAAACGAAAAGTGTCAAGTTTCAGAAGTGTAAATGCTTATAAAATTAGAATATTTTTTCAATATCTATAACAACCTCTCAGCTTGCATTGGGCTCATTTAAATTATAGTGTATATTCACAAATTCTGTGGAAGTATAAGATTTTAACTCGAAAATCAGACAATTTCAATCCATTCATAAAATACTTTGTACATAAAATTCAATTTAAGCATGCGCTGAAATGTTATTCCTGTCTTACTTCCGCCTAATTTAATATCGTATTAGCTTCACGCTGTATCCCGTACACAGCAGAGTAGGCAGAGGGAACCTAGGAAACCTAGTTAAGGCACTCCGTTCACCATTTTCCGCCGAATTTTGGTAGCTCTACGCCGCGCTTTTTCTCGACATAAATTAAAAAAAAAAAATTAAATTAGCTTCACGTTGTATCCCGCACACATCAGGGTAGGCAGAGGGAACCTAGTGTTAAGACACTCCGTTCCCCACTTTCTGCCGAATTCTGGAGGCATTGCGTGTTGAGTGGCAGAACTCAACGCCGCGCTTAACCTCAGTCTTGTCTCGACATCAGAGCAAGAAATGAAAATATAAAGGATGTACCCCGACAAGTATGGGAAAACTGCTCTGACTTCGATTGAATTGTTTTTATGATTTTGTGGCTTTTTATCTGAAATAGCGATACACCATTTTTATGTTATGGGGGTAACAACCTTGTTGTTCATTTTCTCGGAATCTATTGAAGATATTATCTTTATGAAATTTAAACTTAACGTGGCTTAAACTCTTATTATATATATTTTTTCAGATTTTTTGGAAAATTATAAGTTTATTTTTTGAAGGCGCTTTTATATAACACTTTGTAAATAGATACCTATAAAAATTATATATTTATATATAATATGTATATATATTGTATATATTTTCTTACTTTTAGCATAGATAGCTAACCTAGCTATGCTAAAAGTTTGAAAAAAATTGAAGTTACGGAACATATCGCAAAATATTAAAAATCCTTCAAGATTACGTGCGTGCGCATAACAAGTCAATTGAAATCTGTCCTTATGTGCTGTAAGGGTTAGAGGCAAAAAAAAGTGGTGTTTCAATATTTAAGATAAAAAGCCATAAAATCATATTAAAAATATTTTATTAGAAGCAGCAGCAGTGCAGCTTTCCTATGCTTATCGGGCTAGATCCTTTAAATAAATACTTCATTTCATCGAATCCACAACCAATCGCATTTACAGTCACACACTTGTACCCATGCGCCACTATTGGCCTCGTCTATAAAGTATATATATACATATATCAGATATCCTACCTACCCGCAACAAAGAAAGTTGTTGGTTCAAACTAAATAAAAACAGGTGAAGGCCAAATTCTCAACAGTTTCACTATTAAACTTATACAATATCTTTAATTTTTTTCTAATGCAATATGCCTCTAAATATTGCACAAAAAAGGAACCTCTATTGTTTTCCATTCATCACTGACTGCTTTGGAACAAAGGAAAAAAATACATTTCTACGTACGTTTTGTTCACCATAATGTAAGAATAACAAGGGATTTTTCGCGGTTTCCCCTCATAAACGGTTAGCTGAAAGGACAGACTCGTATCGAATTGTTGCATCCATTACACTGAAACTCGCTGTTCTTTTATGAAAAAGGGGAAAAATATTTAGTCATTTTATGCTCGCGTTTCAGTCAATTTTATTTTGTCATTTTAGTAAGATTTCCTTTATTATACAACAATGTATGGGAATGTACATAGTTTAATATTTTTACATATATTTTCTTTAGGTTTATAAGTATTATGCTTTTCTTCTTATTGCGGCCGCTATGAAGAAGGGTTATATGTATAGGGTCTGACTTAACACGACAGTCGAGAGTTCGATTCCTACGATAGGAGTAATCAATTATTTTCAAGACAAAGTGCGGCGTTAAATTCCGCCACGCACGGAATGTCAAAAATAACAGAAAGCGGAACATGAAGTCTTACGTACCTAGTGTAGGTTTCTTCTGTCCACCTGCTATTTACAGTACTTAGCATGATGATGAAACAAAATTTTTTTGAAAAGGTTATCATTTTTAGTTTTTTTTTTCATTTGATCTTATGATCTAGTTCATGATACTTTT
>JAATLQ010026511.1:50091-60325 GCA_013421005.1 Heliconius erato x Heliconius himera | reverse complement strand
AAGCAAAACCTTCGCTACAAATGAAGAGAAGTTCTGCTCCAATGAATGTTGGATTTAATCCTTTCTAGGTTGTTGTTTAATGTTAAAATGTTCTACAAACTCGTACTAGTACTACACAAACACTCATATAAATATTTTACTTAGAAAAGTGTGTTTTTTTTTCTATTTTATTAAAAATACTAAAAAATAATATGTTTATTACAGTGTGCATAATAATATAATTTTGAATATTACTGCTCAATAGCAATAATATATTTATTGATATATATGGAATTTTCACCTATTTAATTTTTTTTTTTTTTTGTGCGTAATATTTAAAATTTTAATACCTACATATTTCCGTCACAGATCAAATA
The DNA here is from genome assembly GCA_013421005.1 of Heliconius erato x Heliconius himera. NCBI lineage: Eukaryota > Metazoa > Arthropoda > Insecta > Lepidoptera > Nymphalidae > Heliconius > Heliconius erato x Heliconius himera. The sequence goes on along the minus strand of JAATLQ010026511.1, from coordinate 59,969 downwards.
TAAGAAAAAATTGATGGTAAAAATGATATTACGAATGGTCGCTTATATTTATACTTTTAATCAAATTCAAAAGGATATGTAAAAAAAATTAACAACCATGTAAATATAATAATTTATCAAGCACATTATAGACATGTATTTAGCATGTTCTCGTTTTCAGCATATATATAAAATAAAAAGAACACGAGCACGGCCTCTTCACTGTATAAAAGCATTCAGAGTAACTCGGCTCATCTCTTGAATATTCTCACTAATTAAATTCGTCCTGAAATGCTTTTTATGAATACGAATAGACTTTTATATTTTGTATCTACTAATATTACTCGTGGAGTAAAAGTGCAGCGATAATTTAAATTCTGTTCGTAACTAAATACAACACCATTTCACGAGCACTTTATATCAATTTTACTCCACGCATATTAACTGACATTCTTGGTCAATAAGGAACGTAGTTATTGAAAATCAGTTTCTAAAAAAGACAAGCAATATATATCTAACGGGTTAATGTTATAATAGTAATATCTTTACTATAGAATAAAATAATGGATGATAAGAAATTGATGATAAAGCAAAACAAATAAATACAATATGATGTCTAAAAGTTGAATCTGAGAAAAGTTGAACCTGAATTGGGCAAATTTCAATTGCAATTAACAATTAAATATTAACAACTGTTCATTTATTTGTACTGAAAACACGATTATTGATTAATTAATTAAAAAATATTAAATAAGTAATTGTTAAAATGCAGATAAAATTAAATTTATTGTAAATTGTAATTTCCACGGAAAAAATGGTGAGTTGTTATTTTGTTAATATTTAATTGTTAATGGAATTGAAATTTGCCCAACTCTGGATTTAACCACGTACATCTGATTCAAAACCATAATAGACCAATTTCTTATAAATTTATTTTGTAAAATTGGCCATCGCGATGCGATTTTCTACTTTGATTTTATATATCTTCTTTCATAAGTAGAGGCAAATTATAACAAATACTTAAACATGTAGGTAATATTTTCTTAACCAACTTCTGTAAGAAAAGGGGGTATCAATTCAACTTTTTTTTTATGTTTGTTACCTCAGAACTTTTGATATATTTTGCAATCCGGTTGAAAATGAACAAATAGTTTTTTTTTTGGTAAAAAATATAATTATACTGTAATAGTTACAAGGATTCTTAATCGTTGAATTTCTTTTCAACCAACTTCAAAAAAGGCAGAAGTTCCCAAGTCGCCCGAATATTTTTTGTAAATGCTCTTGTCAAAATTAACAATCAGCTTCACGCTGTATTCCGCACACAGTAGGGTACCTTGTATTAAGACACTCCGTTTCCCACTTTCCGCCGAGTTCTGGAGGCATTGCGTGTTGAGTGGCGACACTCAACGCCGCGCTTTGCCTCTACACCAGAGCAAAGAAATGAAAATATAAATGTAAGTAAATATTTCATTTTCTCGAGTGGGGATCGAACCCATAACCAGTCGATTTTAGTCACAGTTTGTGCTCCTGCGCCACGACTGGCCATCATGTTCTTCTCAATATGCCAAAATGTTAGTTTGCACAATAATACCTAATTAAATTTGGGGTTTTACATAAGAGGCTTAAGAAGCATCCTTTTAAGGACTTATAAATTATTGTTTAAAAAAATAAAACAGACTTCAAACAACGAACTAAAAAGTAAAGAATAATCTTACATAAAGTAAAACGTATGCTCTTTAATTCTCTTAAACAAAAATAATAAAAAAAAGATTTTATAATTTTGAAGTCGGTGTTAAGCTAATGCTACAACAACCTTTCTATAATATCAAATTATTAAGCCTCTTTGTTTTACTTGGCACCGATTTCAAAATTATAAAATCTTTTTTACCCATGTGCGGGAAACAGCGTGAAGCTGAGCTTTTTTTTATGAAATAAAATGTCAAAAGTTGCCAAAATACGATAGTGCAATCTACATTTTAATCAGTTAAGGTGTTTCTGAAATTAGCGTGAAAAAACGCACTCACAAACAGACAAATGGACAAACAAACAAAAAAAGGCAACTCCATAGTTTTAATAAGTTTCACATAAGAAATCTTAAGTGCGCTGCATACACACATTATATACTTGTTAAATAAATCACGAACGCAATTCAGTGTATTAAATAAATAATCTTTATATAAAAATAGTTTAAGCGGCCGAAGCCGCAAGGTTGCTAGTAGTTTTTTAAAAATATTGCAAAAAAATGTTTTAAATTAATAAAATAAACATTAACATGTTTGACAGTATTGTATGAAATGACGTGCACATACGTTGCTATGGCAACGCATATTGTGTGCGTTAATTGGTTGGCTAGTTTAAATAAATATGCAAGTGTAGTCTAGTTGTGTGTACACAACGAACGAAGTGGCAACAATAAGCGACAGTGCGAAGGGAGCCGCCGCCCGCCACGTCGACTGACTCGGAGAAAACGACAACGTCGCATAAAATAACAAAATAAAAGCATAATTGTTCTACATTTACGGCTATTTTAACAAGAACATTAAAATGTACGTTAAGACTTAACACAGTTAATAACGTTATTATTAGATTAAGTTACCAAGTAACGCTAACAAATCGTAACGATGCTTGTATTTGTTTAGAATTATCGGTAAATAACGTTATTTTTAATCTGAATTGGTTACGTGTGCCTACCCTGCGGCTTATAGGAAGGTACCGGAAAATAAATGACTGTTAGACAGAACAGATGAAGGAATACGGATAGCGCTAACAAAAGCGTGTTAAGCATGGCGCATGTTTTATAACGCTATAAAAGATAGTTTTTTAGCTCCACTATCGCACATAGGCAGAGGGAACCTAGGAGCCTAGTGTTATGAAGTGTCTTAATTCTGTTGGAAACAGAGTACCTTAGAAAATAAAATGTTAAATATTTCATTTTCTCGAGTGGGAATCGAATCTACAACCTGCCATGTTTATAGTCGCAGATTTGTGCCTCAACAAATCACATTATTTTACTAATAAGAAGGTTACAAATTTTAAAAGTAGTGTGTCTTTTGTCATAACATTAATTATATGTATTTAAATAATATATAAATAGAGTACTCTCATTACAAATTAAATTTTTCCTTTTAGGTGAATATTGGGAAAATAACTCTTATATAGATATACACAGAAAAACTAAATGACGTCTAAATATTTAGGTTGCAACCATTTCAGTTTATTCTCCAAGAGTCTGTTTATTTCACTATAATTAATTAAGAACATGTAATTAATTTAAATCAATCTAGAGTAAATTCCGATCATTAATTATGAGCAAATGAATTACATTTGTTTATATTTAAAGTTTAGTCTAGTAGCATATTTTATGTAGGTATTTTACTTCGTTTCTTAAACCAACAGTAACGGTAGTAGATACGTATGCGTCATGTTAATTAAAAAAAATATGTAATTTTGTATTTTGTATTAAATGCCTATTGCTTTTTTTCTTCAGTACAAAATAGCAACAATGTCTGGAAATTGTGGTTCATCATAAGATAAATTTAGTGTTAGCACACTGTGTATACCTACAAATTTTATATAGATGTGACAGATTTTGAAAAACACATTTTTGTGAACAGCAGGAAGACAAATCGGATCCCACTCTGGGGTTAGTTGTGCCGCAGCTAAAGTCGGTTTACCGTAAATAAATAAACGGCTTAATAAAAAATTTAATAATGTAAATTTTGAAAGGCATTAAATTTATAATAACATATTTAGTTATTACACTTTTTCTACAACTTAACAATTTTTCAAAGGCCGGTCGTGGAGCAGAGGGATAAAGTGTGACTGTAAACGCGACTAGTTTTTGGTTTGATCCTTACTCGAAGAAATGAAATATTTATTTAAATTTATATTTCCATTTCTTCGCTCTGGTGTCGAAGCAAAAGTGTGGCGTTGAGTTCCGCCACTCAACATGCTATGCCTCCAGATCTCAGCGGAAAGTGAGGAGCGTAAGCTGAAAAAAAGTACAAATTTTCACCGATTTCGAAAAAGGAAGTATTATATTCGGAAATTCTATATTTTTTTTATGTATGTTTCACGATTTCAACGTTGTAAGCCGATTTTAATTTTTTGACGTGAATACGTTAGTGACCGGCCGAAGATTCGGTTTCGGCCAGTTTCGGCCAAAAATCGTAGGTTCAGCCATAGTTTCAGTTTCGGCCAAAATGCGGCCAAATCGAAACTAAATACTTGTTAGGTGTCAGTCTGCTAATTATTGTGACCTATGAGTTATAAAGTCAGTTTATTAATTTCAAATAATGAAAATAAAATTATTCATACCAACCTCATGTAAATCTTGTGAGTAAACGTTTTTATAGTTGAGTATCAACATCATAAAAATACTTAAAATTTGATTTGTTTGACAAACCCATTTTTTTTATAGGATAGCCTCTATAGTTTTGGAAGTGATAAGGAACAAGAGCGTGGTTAATTTTAGGTTTTTTTTGAACAAGAGATATTTCAGATATTAATTTAAGAACCCATTTATTTGATACGCTACACGATGTAAATTCAAAACTTATGTTATTATATTTACCGTTATTAAGTGTTATTTTAAGTTAAACGTAGAAAAATATTTTTAGAAGACATAGGTATAACAATTATAAATATTTGATCGTAGCTAGACTCGAACCTGCGTCAATTGCAAACCGTCTAAATGCTTTTAATAATAAGCCATCAAGATTTCTAATCCTACAATATTCAAATTTTAAATATACGATTTCAAAAATAGATGAAAAAGGCAAGACTTTTATTAAATTGAGGTTTGCTATGTACTATTTTTCAACGACTTGTTGAAATATCACTTATTTGGTATCAAATGAAAGAGGACAACTTTATTTAAATATTTGGTTTAATTTGTTCTATTTAGAGAAATAACATTGTGGTCTTAGTTGGCTCAGTCCTTATCATCGACACTCTAATTTGCCTTTTACGTCCACCTTGACTCCAGTATCACAAAGATTCAACACAAGGTTGTAAACCTTGTGTTGAATGACGATGTAAACCTTGTGTTGAGTGACGATGTTGGGCACCCAATTTATTCCTTTTACTAAGGTATACATGTTAGGTTTTTATCTGAAATTGGATGATCTATTTTCTTTGCTTTTTTAAACAAAATTTGCCACAATATGTTATATATTGTGGCAAATTTTGAATTAAACGTCTAAAGAATTGGGAATGTTACAAAAAGGTTTTCGTAAACAACTAATATTTTTCGAGATAAAATGCATATAGCATATATGAGTATGCATATATGCTATATAAGTTTTATCTCGCATGCACTTTGTGTGTGTTTTTAAAAACACAACACAAAAATTCCTCAGATTTTTTTTTGTTCCGCGGGGCTATTTGCGTTTACAAACATATAAATATATATAAATAAAATATAACTACAATTTGTCAAAAACCTACCAGAGAAGAATACAAAAATCCCACAAAATAAATTTTCTTTAACATTTTGTTGCCCAAACACGATATTAAATAAAATACGGACCATGCAATATAGGGTTCAAAAATTAGAGAAAAAACATTGTGGAACAGTCGTTTTGCGGCATGATAGGTCAATTTTGTAAAAGACTAATGTGCTGAATCCTAGAAAATTTAACGCAAAAACTTTTAGCTATTTCACTGAAAAAATAAACGTAAATGTACCAATATATATTGAAAAAAATATCTTATTTTATATTATTATTTATTCCTCAAAAAATATGTTGTATGGCTTATATCTAGAAAATGGTAAAACTACGGACCATGCAAAATAGTGTAAAAATTGTTAGTAATGACCACTTCTATCGACTTTTTCAGTTAGTCTTTAATTATACTGTATATTAAAAAGTTTCGGTTTTGGTTTTGGCCGATCTGAGAGCAAAGCCGAAGGTTCAAAACTACATCCAAAAGAAAATTATATTATTGGGTAGCTTAAACACAGAACAAGAGAACAGTGACGTACCGCGCGCAGTGGAGGTGGAAGCGATGCCATCTTGAAGTAATTTTGCTGCATATCGAGATTTGCAATTAGTATAACTGTTTACTCAGGAAAGCTAGTTTTCGAAGTTAGTTTAATTTTTTATCATGTCAGCTACTATCAAAATCTATCTATTAGTATATAAAAAAATATTTAAAGGAGCGACAGTGAATATAATAAGGTGTTTTATTAAAAAAATGCTATCAAAATTAATATTATCGGCCTATACGCGAGAAAAAGCCAAAACCAAATACAAATATTGTATTCGATTGAAAAGGGCTTCTAAAGAAATATCAAATGCTAGTAATAAAACACCATCTGACCGAATGAAACAGTGCCAGGACTACTTAGCATTGATCAAGCTTACCATATTGCAAACGACGTTCTCATCTCACCCAAGAAAATAGGTAATTTCGTTTTTCTGGACTTATAAAACAAAATGAACAATGGACTCCGCTATCAATACAAATTATTTTTGTATTATTTCTACCTGTGAAAACAAAAAGAAATTTATTACCCTATACATTAATACCGCTGATATAATTACGCACAACGCTCCTTCATAGAGCACCAAGCATTGCGGTATATGAAATAATGTCACCAAAATATAAATTTAACTTACAATGTCTTTTATAGCTAAAAAAAGAACTAAAATGAAATTAAATCAGCTTCACGCTGTATCCCGCACACAGCAGGGTAGGCAGAGGGAACCTAGTGTTAAGACTCTCCGTTTCCCTCTTTCCGCCGAATTCTGAAGGCATTGTGAGTGGAGTGGCGGAGTGGCTCGTCACCAGAGCGGAGAAATTGAAAAATAAATTTAAATAAATGTTTGATTTCATCAAGTGGGGATTGAACGCACAACCATTCGCGTTTAGTCACACTTTGAGCCTCTGAGCCGCGACTGACCTAGCAAGAACGGACAAGAGCAACACACGCAACAAAGGCTATGGCAACAGTATACATCTGCATATTGATGAAACTACCTATTTATTCAATTATCATCGATACTATTATTCCACGTTCTCTAGAATTTTTTTTTAATTACTTTAAGTTTATTATATATAATTATTCTGAAGGCTTAATTGCGTAACTTGTGATGGACCAAAACAATATCTTTAAGTATTGTAACTTTTTCGATTAAAAATATTTTATATTGATATTTATCACCTTTGAAAGATTTATTTTGAACTCAAATAAATAGAAAAATATTAATTAAACTCTCATTAAAATATAATTGTCCCGCTTTTGGTGAAAGAATTTTGCTTTTTTACTCAAAATGTTCTCTATTTTCTCCCAGAGAAAAAAAAAATTCAAGAATAGAACATATTTCAAACAAGAAAAATTACATATTACATAAGAAATAAGAACATTTTGTCTTCGCAAAAGTAACTAAACGTGATGAGCATTTTATTTTTTAGTTTTAACACAAAAATCAAAAGCCTGAGACGTTTTATGTGGAATTCTTAAAGTATGTAGATAACATCTATGGGCAATGTAAAATATTTTACAATGTCCATAGATTGCCTTAACAAAAGTAGTTCAGCCTGATATGCATTTATTGTTGAGGTGTGAATATTAAAGATCTAGAACATCTGATATGGGACTAAGGGATCAACGCTACTATAACGCATTATATAGAAATGATGTCTTGGAAAGTGGTTAAATGTGATGAACATTATCTTCTCACAGTGAAACTATCTGTGTGTATCTATATGACAAAGACTGGGAATGGTGAAAGCGAATTTGGTATGGGAATAGTAGGTATCTATACTATACAAATAGAAGATTTATAAAACAGTGCAAGAATCTAATAAAAATCGATTGAGTGTTCATCTTCGTTATTTCTTACTGTCTCACTATTTTATTTTATCACACTGTTATATTTTTATGAAAAAAAAAAAACAATGAAATAATTTACAATATTTTATTTTTCGTAAAATTCATTTTTGATTTTCTCCAGCTTCACGTTATATGCTGCACATAGCTGGATAAGCACAGGGAACCCAGTGTTAAGACACTGTCATTAACGGAAATTGAGTATTTGTTTTAGAAAAAAAATTGCTCAATATCAAAAAATACGAAAAAATAGGATCAACTAAATTTACATTTATATAATAGATTTAATTAGTTATAAAACTAAATAGCATTCAAGACGCAAAAGTGGTGTACATATGAATACTGAAGTGGTTATAATACTACTGTTGCAAAATTTTTTAGCACACCTGACTTTGCCCAGAATGAAACATTACCTAAGTACTATAACAACATTACCTAAGTACTATATGCGGTAAAAATTTGTAATAAATCTTATCTTTATGAATTTTTACTATAATTTACAACAAAAGGATCGTCGATCGATCGGATCGCATTAAACATTTTTATCTTTCATCGTATTCGGACAAAGCATGTGTTATGGCTTTATGCTGCGGTTGCTTGCGTTTGTACTTTGACGTGTAGCAATCGGTATTATTTATTGTTTTATTTAGTCTTAATTAGTCGCATTGAATACAATACAATATAATAACATATACGTTGAACATCAAATTGCAGCAAGGCTCGAAATTTCTTTAAGCACCAAACAGACACAAAAAGATCAGACAGACCTAATACCACAACTAATCAAGAGGACAAAAACATCAGAGTTCTTTTAAACGGAATCGAAGCTTAACAGCACCATAAATTACCCTAAATATGAATAGCACCCGAGAAACGTCCATCCCAGTAACAACTGTTAAACGACTTGACTTTGAGTTTCAGAGGATGTGTTGCCGCTTAGAAAGCCAAATCTTTTATTTGTACGTAAAAATGTACTCAAATCTGCTATATTAGAAACTTACGGGGCGACAAACTGGCCCACCCGCTGTATCGATAAGACATGGTGTGTCGCCTATGCGGCGACATACGAGTGGGTTCCCTCTGCCTATCCTGCTATTTGCGGAATATATTGTGAAGCTCATTTGATTATTAATATTTTTTAAGTTCAGAGAAAATTGTTTATTTATAAGTTTTTCATTTTATAAAAGTGTGAAAAGTTAAGATTTATTTTAACATAAAGTTTATCCGTACTTATCGCTTTTTTTGTTTGTTATAAGACTGTAGATGCCGTGAAGGCTCGCACGCATGTTTGGTAAATGCCGTCGATTACAGAAAATCTCGACCATATACAGACAACGATAAGTTATAATTTAATTATATGTATAGACTTTTTTATATTTTGCAAAACAAATCGTAGGACAGTAACATAGATTAACTGAGATCGATAGTTGTAAGTTCCGATCCTACTTGGGGCACTATATAAATGATAACAGGCTGGATGGATATATCTCTTTAAATTATTATTTATTTAATATATAATTATTTCCTCTTAACATACAAAATGCGGGAAATTCACTAAAATAAAAATAATAAGCCAGCAGAATGTGTGAGTCACTCTATATGAGACAAATGGCTTAGATTGTATTAAGAGGTGGATTTTTTTTTTATTATAACAATTGGATATAAGTTGAAGTTTAAAAAAAAAGTTAAATGTATAAATAAAAATAATTGTAAAAAATGTGAATAATAATAATAGACTTGCATAAAGTCAATAATATTTTTTATTCATGTTTCAAAATAATTATAAGCCAAATTTAGAACACTCTTAAATACGAGCATCTTTCGTTCGCATTAAAGCCACTCGCGTAGTTCACACTACCAACGTAGCACCTCAACAATACGATACATCGTAGTAACATACGCATAAAGATCTCAAATATTTTATTTACATAAATACTCAGAGAGGATCGATATAAATAAACACGGCACTCATATTTTAACTTTTTTAATAGGGATAACTTATATAATATGCTAGGGATAGTCCCAAGGATTCTTCTCTAGTGACAAAAGGTCGAAACCGTCG
>JAATLQ010026511.1:0-50081 GCA_013421005.1 Heliconius erato x Heliconius himera | reverse complement strand
GTTCGCATTAAAGCCACTCGCGTAGTTCACACTACCAACGTAGCACCTCAACAATACGATACATCGTAGTAACATACGCATAAAGATCTCAAATATTTTATTTACATAAATACTCAGAGAGGATCGATATAAATAAACACGGCACTCATATTTTAACTTTTTTAATAGGGATAACTTATATAATATGCTAGGGATAGTCCCAAGGATTCTTCTCTAGTGACAAAAGGTCGAAACCGTCGATGAACGTAGAATCACATTTTATCACCTGCTCAATAAATACAGTCAACAGTAAGCATAATCTTAAACAATTTATTCCGTAAACGATATAGTCATAGGGCGCGGGGCGGCGCGCGCGGGCGTCAGGGGCGCGGCGGGCGCGGGCGGCGCGGGCGCGCGCGGCGCGGCTAGGACGACGAGCCCGCCGCGAACAGGCCGGCGCTGAAGGCGGGCGCGCCCCCCGCCGCCGCGCTCCCCGCCGCCGCGCCCGCGCCCGCGCCCGCCGCCGCCGCGCCGCGCGCCTTGGGCATGGGCGGCTGCAGGTACTCGTGCCGCGCCAGCCCGAACACGTCGATGCGCTCCTCCTTGCGGTACGCCAGGCACGCGCGGATGAAACTCTGCAAGACACAATTAGTAAATTGTGAATAATCTACATATTGCAATACTATTTAATACATTTAAAACCAATATAAACTTCAATTTGTTTACAAATTTCAATGTTATAACAAACATTCATACATAAAGTACAACATTCTCTTTATTATGAATGTTTTAAGTTGTTTATAATAATGAATATAATAATTATAATTTCTCAAATCAATAAAGTATATGTTAAGACTTGAACTGAAAAACTTTAAACTCACCTTAGCCTCGTTACTGACTGTAGGTTTATTGGCAAACTGAACTTCAGTAGCCTTTAATATGGTATTTTCTTCTAAGATAGTCGCTTGACTTTGGTTGTGTCCGAACGGCTTCTTGCCGTAAAGACACTGATAGAAGATAACACCTACACTCCACACGTCCACCTTACTACTGATCTTTGGTGGGTTCTTGCCGACAACGAAGCACTCTGGCGGCAAGTACCTACAAACAACCAAAAAAAAACCTAGGTTTACATTTTTAATTCACACCGACTAGATGGATAAAACTTAATATCAAGACCAGTTGTGACACAGGAGCACAAAGGACAAAGCGTGATTATAAAATCGAACGGATGTGGGTTCGATTCTCACTCGAGGAAATGAAATATTCATTTAAATTTATATTTTCATTACTTCGCTCTGGTGTCGAGGCAAAGCCCGGCGTTGATTTCCGCCACTTAACACGCAATGCCTCCAGAATTCGGCGAAAAGTGGTGAACAGTCTCTTGACAATAGGTTCCCTCTGTCTAACGTGCTGTTTGGGGGATACAGCGTGAAGCGGAAGCTGATTTTAAGACACTTTACTGCATTGGACTCAAGGTACTGCATATTGAATGGCAGAACTGAACACTTTGTCATTAAGATTTAAAAATATTTTAAATATAACCATTGTCCGGAAATTAACCCCATAACGCTAGCTTATTGCATCACATTGACTATTTTTATTTATTAAAAAGAATTATAAAAGAACCTCACTATTAACTACTTAGTAAAAAACAAAAAAATATATAGTGTAACACTAACCAATAAGTGCCTGCACCCTGACTGGTAAGGTCCATACCATGATCAGGGTTATAATTCTCCTCGTCCATGACCTTGGATAATCCAAAATCTGTTATCTTAATCTCTCCGCAGACATTGCCCTCGGTCAGCAGGATGTTCCCTGGCTTCAGGTCATAATGGATGACAGGCGGTTTGATCTCATTCAGGTACTTCAGTGCAGAGACGACTTGCATCACTATGGACCTGGCCTCGCGCTCCGGTATTGTTTTATGCTGAAATTTTGTTATAATAAATATTGAATTAATTATAAAAAATATTGAAGTGTAATTTAATTATTTTTAAGCAAAAGCAAAAAAAGGGAGACCGCGAGTAATTTTACAAGATGTAATTACATTATTATTACATGGATATAAAAAACTAAAGACTAAACAATATTACATTAATAACATTTCAATTCCACAATAACATTTTATAAGATATAAGTGAAATGAATACCTTTCAATAATTCTAATAATAGTTAACAGATAAGAAAAAAATTAACCAGTAAAAAAGTTTATATAGAGTTAGAAAGTTATATATATAAAGTATGTATAGTATGCAAAGATGTTTGCAAAAATTACCTGTTTGAGATAAAAATCGAGATCATGCCCATTGCAGTATTCGAGTACTGTACAAAATGAGTTTCCATCTATTTCAAACACATCATAGAGCTTAACAATCCGCGGATGGTCCAGAGCTTTGTGTATATTATACTCCCGCAGTGCATGTCTGGAACAAAAATAAATAAAGGTTAAAAAAAAATCAAAACTAAATATATTTGTTGCATAAGTCAAATCATAAAACAAGCGCTACACATATAATTTTCTTCAAAAACTTTTTTCTTTTTGCTTCACGCTGTATACCGCAAATAGCTGAATAGACAGAGGGAACAAAAATGTGGCGGTAATTTTTGTGATATAACGTCTTGTTACAAGAACGAGATGATGAAAACAATTCATTTATAAGGGCAAGATTCGAACCCTCTACCGTCACATGTAGATTCATAAGGCTTCAAAAACAAAATCATAAAATAAACCCAAACGCAACACAATGCCTATAATAAATAAGGACATTAACATTGCACGATCGGTGTACAGACTCACTTGATGTAGTTGGCCTTCTTGTCCTCCTTCCAGTCCTTGTTCAGCTGGTGCACCTTGCACGCGGTGTACCGCTGCTCGTGCAGGTCGAACGCTTTGTGAACCTCACTAAACCCGCCTTTGCCGAGCAACATTAGAAGTAAATATCTGGGGAGTAATTATAAGTTCATTGTTAAGGCACTTAACACTACATTTGTTTAATCGAACAACAAAATGAAAATCTTACATAATAACATTTTTTTATTTCTTTTAGTTTATTAGTCAACAGAAGTGTTGGTGATTAACATTTTCTTATACAAGTTGACAATATATTTTTGTACTTTAATAATAATAAAAATATTAATCAATCTACATCGTTTTTAAAATTATAATTTTCAAAAATTTTACTTTAGTTTCTCAAAATTTGATTTTGCTATGTAATTTAAAGATGATATATCTCTCATACAGCAGGGTTACCAGAGGAAACCTATTGTCAAGACACTCCGTTTCCCACTTTTCGTTGAATTTTTCTTGTGTAGTGGCGGAACTCAACGCCGGGCTTTTGCCTTGTTACCAGAACGAGAAAAAGAAAAATATAATAAATAATAATTAATTCCCTCAAGTGTTATAAGTGACCCTGCGCCACGGCGGCCTCAAGGTATCTTTAATTTATACTTATTACCTCGCTATATGGTATGTGTAAGTGAATTCATTTAATTTTAGCAACAATTATATTTTAAGAACAAGTATTAAAGTATTATGTAAGCTGTTTCCTTCATCATAAATAACTTACGATATTAATACTACGTTGAATATGCTTATTACACAATCGTTTTTTTTTTTGTATTACATGACCTTATAAAAATAAATTAAAAACAAGAATAGCAATTTATAATATAAAAAAAATTGTAATATGAATTCCAACATTCATGATTTAATTTGATTTACTTGAAATTGGCCCATAGAGTTAATAAGTCAAAGGGCCAAGTTATTGATAGATTTGAGACTGTCATGAGGCAGAAACAGGGTCAACTGTAAATTTCTTCTCTTTCAAAAGTGTCGCAAATAATATTAATTAAAATAAATTAATTTTTCATAAATTAAATAAATTAAAAGTACTTTAGTATGCTCTGTTAAAAAAATATATTTTTGGATTGGAGGGCTTTTGCTTCATTCGCTCAATTATTTTAATTTTCCTGCTCTGGTAGACAAAGCGGCGTTGGGTTCCGTCGCTTGCGCCGTCAACGTTTCTTTCGCTCGAATTTAGATAGAAAGTGGAGTTGAGGAATTAACCATAGGTTGCCGGTCTCTACTCTACTATGTACGAAAGGGAAATGTCTTTTCGACAGATTATTTTTATTTTAAATTATATATCATGAGGTAGGTAGTCTTTATATTTTGCCCATTATTTGGCCAGATTATGTCTGACTATATTCATTAATAGTATATTTCAGAATCAATCACAGAATAACAGTATCTATACATAAAGTTATATAAAAAAAATACTAGATTTAAAAAAAAAAGTTGACATATAAAAAAAAAGAAGTCAGTCGTGGCGCAGGGGCACAAAGAGTGACTGTAAAATGAACAGGTTGTGAGTTTCATTTCCATTCAACACGCAATGCCTGCAAATTTCAGAGGAAAACAGGAAACGGAGTGTCTTAGCACTAGATTCCCTCTGCCTGCTGTGTGCGGGATACAATGTGAAGCTGACTTTTTTTTTATATTACCTGCCAGACAGTACAGGATGCTGTGAGAATCGGCTCTGATCCTCGTTGTGTATCCGCTTCAGCTCACGAATATGTAAATTTCTTTCCCTTTCTAGTTTCTCCATTTCTAGCTGCAAATCTGCATCCTCCTTCTTTAAGGCACTTTGCCTCAACTGAAATTACAAATATATATACTCATAGTACTACTAAAAAATAAAAAAAGGAAATAAAATACTAATTACTCAAATTAGTTAACACTAAATATAGAAACTATAAGAATTTAAATAAATCTTAGATTAATTTGACAATTATATGCTAATTTGGTTTATCTATCACACTGTATCCTGTAAATAGCATAGTGGTAAAGTGAACTTTTCGTCGAACGTTCTCCGTTACAACACTTCCGTTTCCCATTTTATGCCAACTTCTTGGGGTGTTGTGTACTGAGTGACAGGACTTAACACCGCGCCTTGCCTCGTTACCAAAGAAATGAAAATAAAAAAATATATATTTATTCCCTTCGCATGGAAACAAACCTACAACCGTTGCGTGTATAGTCGCGCTAATAATGAGCCCATGCGCCACGCCACGGTCTCGAAATAATTTTAATAACACATTAACAAAATTAAATATGTACATTAATTGCAACAATCAAACTACACCATAAATAATCAAACTAGGGTTGAATCAAATCAATTTTAGTTTCTTTGAGAAGTTCAAAATCTGCGTTTTTAAGAATATCATGATCTTTGTTTGTTTGGTGGTTTAAACGCTATAGTCTCTGGAGTTACTAGTCAAATTATTTTTTTTAATTATATATTTTTGTAGTAGACATTCCTTAGGAGTGCTATAAGCTTTATAGGCTTATAACATTATGGTGTAATTCTTAATTAGTCTTAAATAACCAAATAACAATAATAATGAACACCATCGAATAGCTTAGACCGCAAGAGCGGAAGAAATAGTTAAATATGTGTAAGTAAGTCTTACAAAAATATTAAATTTCTTAGTTTTAAATAAAATGCGCGACGCCGAGTATCTCTATAATTTTGAAATGAAAGTGAGGAACGGAGTGTTATCACACGAGGTTCTCAGGTTCATTCAGTCTACCCTGCAATGTGCAGCAGATACAGCATAAAGCTAAATACATATTTAAAAAAAATATGAAGTTGAACTAAAACAGTACCTTAAGTATCTCATCAGCTTCATAATACTCCTGCCAGGTCATACTGGGCAGCGGGTCGGGCTTGAGGAAGGTGGGCGCGTCGGTGCCGTTGTGCAGCGGCTGCGGCTGCGGCGTGGCGGGCGCGGACACGCTGGACGTGCGCTTGCCGCGACCCCCGCCGCCCTCGTTAGACGGCCGCTTCTTCGACAGCAGTTTCTTTTGCCTATCTATTTCTTCCTTTTCAGCTGTTATTTCTTCTTGCCGCCTGCAAATTATTTTTTTTATTTTTTTTAATAAGACAATTAGAAGCAATTATATAATACTGAGAATGTAAAATATAACAAATTATTAAAGATAAATATAGGTTGAAAGAGCAGTACCAATAAAATTATAGAATATCTGCATTATTTACTTTCATTAGTATGCCCTTTATTTATTTAATGTTTGTAGTTTAAGCAAATTGGAATCATAAATTAAAAAACGTAATGTAAAATTTAGTTTTTTCTTACACCAGGGGAATTTTTTATAAACCTTTTTTTATAAATTTATTTTTTATAAACAAATACACATTAATGTTTTAATGGCCAATAGTTTCTATTGAGCATTGCCTGTTAGTTAGTCTTAATATAATAAGTTTTCAGATATTAGAAAATAAATAATATGTCCAAACTTTTTTATAACTGTTTTTATGTTATAATTTGTGTTTTAATCAAAAATATAAAAAAGAAAACATTGATGTCACTTAAGTTCTGTTATCTTTATCTACTATAATCTACTTGTTAAATTCACAAATTATACCAAAAAAGTGCAATAGTAATTAAATCAAATTGAAAACACAATGTTGTATAATTATTTCTTCAAAATTTTGTCAATGTTAACAATATTAAATAGAATGAAGAAAAATCTATATAGATTGCATTAACCTATTTTAATACTTTACTAGTTTATTTATTGTTAATTATAATTTTTTTATCAGCTTCAGTTCACATCACTATCCTGTTGTGTGCGGGATGCTGTATACCGCACACAGCAGAATAGACAGAGGGCACCGAATGTTAGGAAACTTTGTTCCCTACTTTCCGCCGAATTCTGGAAGCATTGCGTGTTGAGTGACGGAACTCAACGCCACGCTTTACCTCGACACCAGAGCGAGATGAAAATATAAATATAATAAATATTTAAGTATATTAATAAATAATAAAAATATTTAATTATACATTTTAATTATAAATATTTATTGAAAAAAGAAATACATTTTTAAGAAATTTATAAATTGTAGATAAAAATTCTTTAAATACCTTGTTAGTTCTTGAAATGCATATCCATCAGTCCAATTCTCTTGGAAGGTAGCGCCAACACGCTGAGTAACAAACTGACCAAGTCTTAATCTATTTTGCATACATCTCTGTCTAGCTTCCTTTTTTTCAATAGTACTTTTCTCATTTAACAATTTCTTAACCACTTCTATACATTTATTTATATGTGACTTCTGTTCATCTATCACCTGTAATGAAACATATTACTATAAATACATACAAAATAATACACCAGATGTTACTGAATCAAATATGCTTAAACACTAAAATATTTTGGACATCCATTGCAGTTATGTACTATATAACAGAAATTGAATACAATGAAAATATAGAATATTTTAAGTAAAAAAAATCATCATATCATCATTATAATGGCTACAGCTAAACATAAGCCTCCTCCAAGGACCTCACAGCCAGTGGCTGCCAGCAACTTTAACCTGATCATCACACTGGAAGTAGAATGTATTAATAAGTAAATTTATAATAATAATATTACCTTGCTCTGGGCTTGAACTTGGTGTTTCAAATCTTCATTATTTCTTGTTAATTCATCTATTCTATTATTCCTTACTTCTAAGTCAGACGAGGCTTGAGTTTCTAACTCTTGTATCCTCTGACAAGTCAGTTCTGTTGAAATCTGAATAAATAAAGAACATTTAATCATGTGTTTATTACAATAACTGTCCATCTGCAAATACAATTGTGAGGTATTAAATTAATTCAGCCTATGTTAGATATTAAATAAATTATATGACATGTTTTAAAAATATAATAATAATCTATTTTTCCTAGCCCTACCAAGTGCAATTTAACTAAAGCTAACCTACCCTTAACCTTTCATAGCTTAGGTTCAAAATTTCTCCTGCACTGAACCTATCCCTAGCTTTAAAGTTCAGGTTAAAGTATAATTATAGTATAGACAAAGATTGATTTGTATACAATATTTTTGTTTTATCTCAATATTACATATTACATATATTAGATATTCATACCTTTTTTTCTGAAGTGTGAGGTCTCTGTTGTGAGGTGGAACGTAGAAAATCAGCTCCCAAGGGCAGTGACGCTGAAGGTGACGGTGGGTACTAAGCAAAAGGAATGATATTATTTTTAAGTTTTAATTCAATGATTTAATCTTATTTATTCAGTTCCTTATTTCACACATATTAATAAACTAAAATTATAAACAAATTAGTATAGTTACCATAGGATAGTTTGCGCCCTGTGGTGAAGGTGACTTTGCACCAGTGTGCCGGACAGGACTAGATGAAGGGGGTTGCTTTGAAAAATATTCTCTGATATTTTTGTCTGATGGATTATGCCTTTGTTTACCACCGCCGCCTCCACCTCCACCTACACCTTCATCACCTGAAAATGGACAACCTAATTAAATATAATAAAAATAAATTTTATGCCAAAAATAAGATAAATATTTTTTAATTTTCTATGAAAATACCTTTCCGTTTCCTTTTTCTTTCTGGCATTGCTATAGTTGGTGTGGCACCAATGGGTGGTACAAGGGCACTGCCTGGGCCTACATTTGAACCTCTCATAGCAGCTGACTTTTCAGGTGTCAAAGCATCTACTTCTTTATCACTATGTGAAGACCCTGCAAAGTCAGAAAGGTAATTTAAAATAAAATTATACACACGCATCCAAGAATTACAACTAGTTTAGGGTATGTTTCATAAATAATGTAACACTTAGTAAAGTAATTTACACAAATACTTATCAAACTGACGCAGGAAAGATAATTTTATCATATATTCATATTTATGAGCACAACAAAAACTACTAGACACAAACTCAGTATGCAGGGATAAACTTTAACTCACTTTTCGACAAAGAGCTGAGCAGACCGATGTGGTTCACGTTAGTTCCACTTTTATAGTCATGCATTGTGTCACGCAATAGTTTTGGTTCACAGTAGAAAAAATTACACTTTCACAGTTCTTATCCGGCATTATACACAAAAAGTTTACGTCACTGTCCTTTCGATGGCAGTTATCCATAGAAGTTTAAGTCCTCAAAGTTCATAAATAAGGTTAACCCTCCCGAGAAGTTGTGAGCGTGTAATAAGTAACACTAACTTCACTGATCACATCACAAGGTTAAACTGCACTTCTACCACTTATACACACTTTACCTGTGCTCATATTGGAGTCCTGATTATGTAGTGGCTGCCCCGTGTTGACAGTAGTTTGTGGTGCCATCTGAATTTGTGACCCAGCTGACATCTGTAAAGAAAGATGGCGTCTTTACATATGACTCGCCCAGTTTATTTCTGTTTTCACTGAACAATCTTTAGTTTGCGTCCACAATTAACACTACTCACTAGCTATTTACGTATACGGAAGTCCATTTTTAATTATATTTATGAATATTCGCTTCAACAATCCGAATAACCTAACTTGTTTGACAAGTCGTAAACGCCAGTCGCGACTCACGACAATCGGATACGCATCCGCGGGGAGCGTTGGAGCGGGGGGCTGGAGAATGGAGATCGTCACGAAGTTCGCTTCGAATGTAATAATAATAACGTCGGGCGAGGCGCCATTTTACAAGGATACAAGGCCAGAAGCATTGTTAATCCAATAAAAAAAATAAAAACACTGCAAACTTATATGTGAAAAATGAAAATTTCTTACAAATGCATTACGCAAAAATATCGTAAAAGATATGGATCGTATAAAATATTAGAATGGCGGGTCAACAGCCCATAATTGCACATATCGCAATAGAACGATTGATCGCAAGTAAGTACAATTTGAAATGCCGTCTAACACACGGCGAAGGACCACGATAATCACGAACAATATTTAATGTGAATGTAATACGACTACTTCTATTCGGAATGGAATCGACTTGACCGATTATTCCCGCAACGGCGGGTGGCGGGCGGAGTGCCACCGACCTGCGGCGAACGAGTACGTGATATCGGCGCTCGTGCCCCACAACAAACTGCTTACTGGACGTGTTACGTAGGCGTCTGTGCCGACTGCCGCGATGTACCAACATAAACACAGATACGAACGAGCACATACCTAAATGTACATAGGTACGCTGTACGTATATGTATATATGCGCGATAAACTTATACACGCTACGCTGTTTTATATACGAGACTCGAGACATACTAACGTCGACTACGTAAATATAATTGAGTTCTGTTTATAACATATAACATGAGAAATATAAGGGTATCTAGAATCTTAATTTACTTTAACTGTAATAAATACTAATCTTTAATATTATTATACAATTTTATTTTTCCATTCAATACTGTTGCCATGTTGTTCAAAGAAAATATACAGGACATTTTTATATGATATTCTTTACTATAAAATATGAGTAAAATATAATAAATAATACTAATGTAATAAAACATAAATAATGAAGAGAAGAAGAAAACAAAAATAAAAAAAATAAAATAGCACAATACAAAATTTAAAAGTCTTAGTTAAGTAGAGACAAGAAAGCTTCAATAAATTGATTGTATAACGTGGACGACGCCTCATGGGCATAACAAGAACAACCTATAATAGCTTTAATGACCTTGAACATATCATGTATATTTATCGATATTTAAAAACAATCAAATAGTTTAGAAATTATGACAACGTTCAGTGATTTAAAAAGGTCAATTTTGGCGAAGACGACAGAAAACGACACAATAATGGGGTTAGTCGATATGTCCACCATTAAAAAAGATAAGAATTAGTTTACATATTTTACTCTACTTTACAAAATAGTGCAACGTTTAAATCTCTTTAGTAAGATCAAATATTTCTTCTAAATAAGTATATTATGCAAAAAATACATTCACTAAACAACACTAATAAAAAAACATTGTGCGAAAGTTTTATTAATCTGTCTGTAGTTTTTTTTAAACAATTCTAGAATTAGGAAAATAGCGATAGACAATAAATAAAAAAAACAACAAAAAAAAACGAATATATTGTCAATATTCAATTACTGACTTAGACATTAAAATTGACAAAAAAACATTTTGAATACAATTTTACCAATATTTTACAATGCTTTAATAATTATTAATTACAACAATATTGATTTAAAACATCAGAACAAGCGATGGTAACGTATCAAACGGGCATATTAGCGTTATCATCGCAACGTTGCCGCTCTGCACTCCCTCCGGCGCCTCCTGCCCCCGCCTCTCCAATACGAACCAACCTACCTACCACCTTGCTAAACTTACAATAGTGGCAACGTTCAAATATAATATGCAACGTGTTTAAAAACACTTCAAATAAATGATAAGACAACTAAATGCCGTGTTAATTAAATTAATTTGAGATATAAAGCGAGCTTATATTAATTTAATATTTTTGTTTCTATGAGATAACAGATAAATTGGCAAATAATGATAAGTACTTTTTATAACGCCACGCTGTATTCCGCATTTAGAAGGAATCTAGTGTCTTAACACTTCGTTCTTAATTTTTTTTGTATCTTGGACTCACCCAAGTTAACTTGAAAGGCTGTAAAGATTTATCTCTCAATAGTCATTGTTTTATCTATATTTAGCGGACCTAGCACCAGGCGAATGGAAAGTTAGCGACTTGGCAACAATATTTATGAACCTCGATGCATAATGTGCGCGTGAGTGTATAAAGTGCAAGTAGAACATGTAAAGTAAAAAAAAAAGTATCAGAGTATCGCTTAGCGTATCTAAAAATAGAAATAAATTTATAACGTAAAATTTATCAAAGCGACCGATAAAAAACTTGGTTGTTGTTTAAAAAATTTACTAAAATTATCATTTAGATATAACGAGACTTTTTTTGGTTAGTGATGTCTAATAATAATATACATTGTTATCAATCAGCTATGTAATTTGACGAATGTCAACTAAATGAAGGAATCACGTTTTATTCGTCGCCGAAGCGGTTTAGCGTGGAAGGGGCGTGTGCATAGCTATGGCGCAGGAAACTGCGTCTCGATGTTAAAGACAATCAATACTCCGTCACATCTCTGTCCCGCATTCATTGTGGAAGCGCAGTTCCGCGGACCCCGAAATCCCCTCTTCCGGTGCGGTATTCAGCCGCGTGCTGTTTAACCCAATTTTCTAGTGCTAGGGGTGTGCAGGGCCCGAGGTGAGAGCCGGGAGGGCGGGGGAGGGTAGGGGGGAGGGGGGGAGGTAGGGCGCAATTTCAGCCACAAGTGTGCAACGCCAACGAGGCGCCACGAGATTGGAATCCGACCCTGCAATATTGATTATTTCTTGTGTTGCCTACCATTCTATGCACGAACCTCTCGTTTATAAGTGTGACTATGAAACTAACCTACTATTACTGATTTATTCAAATACATTTTCTTCACTTCTCTTTTTCGATATTTCTCATTATAAATATTAATTTTATTATCTAAATATGACAAATATGTTTTAAGATTGTCAAATAATGTTTAAGTTTATAATAAACATATATCAACTTCACGCTGTATCCCGCACACAGCAGGGTAGACAGAGGGAACCTAGTGTTAAGACACTCCGTTTCCCACTTTCCGCCGAATTTGGGAGGGCGCTCTTTGCCTCGACACCAGAGCGAAGAAATGGAAATATAAATTTAAATATATAAGTATTCATTTCATTTTCTCGAGTGGGGATCGAACCCACAACGGTCGCGTTACAATCATACCCTTGTGCCCCTGGGCCACGACGGCGTATTATAATAATTAATTAATCTTTTTTTTCTCGATCAATATTTAGTAGGTTAAAGAGAATAATCTACTGTGTTCAGTGACACTGCACGTTAAGTGACGGAATCCAAACGCTTCGCTTTCTATAACCAGAACAAAGATGTATCATAGAAGATATTCTTGTACGCATTGTCTGATTTGGGATTAATGGCTTCACGTGTATAGTCAGAAACTCACTACTGCCCACGACGATTTAAATATTATTTATCCAGATAGTGATAAATAAAAGAGATATACTTAAATATGTTTAATGATACTTTTATATAAGTTTACAGTTAAACGTTTTTAAGACGTTTAAAATACATATGTATATGGTATTGAAAAGTTCAAAAAGCAACGGTGCTAGAAATAACAAATTGAAGTAAAAATTAAAAGTTAGCGTTTGCGGAGTATTATATACTTTACCTTATTTATTCTATGTCTAACCCTATATTGACTATTCTCAAATACGTACGTATTATAAAAAAAATAAAATCAGGTTCACACTGTATCCTGCATGCAGTAGGGTAGACAGAAAGAAACCTAGTTCGTTCCCTACTTTCCGGCAATTTTTTCGAGGCATTGCGTGTTGAGTGACGGAATTTAACCCAGGGCTTTTGCCTTAGTCCCAGAGCGAAGAAGTGAAAAATTTTAAGAAATAATAATTCATTTCTTCGAGTGGGGATCGAACCCACAACCGTCGCGTTACAGTCACATCCTGTGTACCCCACGTACAAGGTGTGACTGTAACGCGCCACGACGAGATCGAGGTAATCTATATGTATATTATTTTGTATCTTTTATTTTTAATAACTTAAAGCTTTAAACTATATTTAAAACAACAATTCATTTTATTTAAGTCAGATTAGTTTTATTATAAATCATAATTTTTAAAATATTTTTTAAGATTCAATTCGATTTAGTAATAAAATAACTCTTATATGTACAATAGCTATTGCCTTTTATTACTTTAGTATTGTAAAAACGGAACGTAAAGACAAACAAACGAGAAGCGCAGCCGTGTGAAGTTATTAGTTCTCGATCTAATTGAAAACAAGTCTACAGCGAGTCGGCAAGCAGCGTAGCGAGCATGCGCGGCGCTCCATTCACAACAAATGACGTGTCGCCTCGGGGCGGACCGGCTGACTGGTGTGTTCTACTTATCGCTTGTTTTTACGACATCTACCATTTAGTGGCGGTCTCACTTTATACATTCTCCGTGTATACAGCTAATAAAATAATTATACAAAAATATTGTATTAGAAACAACTGAAATGCATATATATATATATATAATATAACCGGCACTAAAAGCCGGCCGGTGCGGCGCAGTGGGTCAGGCGAGGCGGTACGGGCGGACCTTGCAATGTCGCGGCGTGACGCTCAGCTGACGCATGACAGGCGCCCCCGCCCGCCGCCCCGCGCCGCCCCGGAACCCCGCGCGCGTTCATTGCCTTCGCGGCAGTCTGTATGAGCGGACGCTCCGTATGTAACGATTTCGATCTACGTCTACGTTTTTATAAATCCGATTCACTTTCGAATATGCGACTGTGGGCATATTGTCGAGCAAGCGAGGCGACGTCGCAGATGGTTATCGAATGTCGCATCACCTTCGTCAGTGCCTGTATAGTGAATTTTAAAAAGTAATTGTTCGTTCGTCCGTTCGTGAGTGCGTTTTAAGATGTAAATTATGCCGAGTGCGGTGATGGCCGGTGCGAAAGGTCGGGCTGTGTAAAAATAACTGCGGAACCGGGCGGCTAAGCGGTGGAATGAGGTTTGGCGGCACATTGTGGCCGAGGCGGGGCGAGGCCGTGTGCGCCATATTATAATTTCCCTTCGTATTGTATGTGCAAACTTGTCCACTGAATGTTGTCATAATATTATATATATATATGTATGTATGTATAGTAAAAAATCTCAAGGATGTATTATTATTTTACATTACTATTTATATATTCATAATTAATAATTCATAAAACATATGTAGATACTAAATAAGTATAAAATTATATAAAATATAATTATTTTAAGTTTAATATATACATAATATGATAATATTATTTATTTATAACATTATACATAATTATGACTGTATTTAAATAACACTGTTAGCCATCATTTGATACATTAGATAGGTACATAAATCAAAATAGTAAAATGTCAAAGCACCCGTCCCGCGTCGGCCGGTGACAGATAGGCGCGGGACGAGGCGGTGTCGGTGACCCCGCGGCCCCGAGTCTAAGCCGCGCCGCGCTCGCCGCATGCTCTGGCTCTCTTGCACTCGCAAACACACCTCGCCGCCACCACTACTTGTCACTGTCGCGTGTACGTACTATAATCGATACCGGTTAATTTAATCTATGCTATATTACAAATAGAATGTGCGTTGTGCTAAATCGTTCAATATTTTCTGTTTATTACGCCCATATCAACTGATAACGAGATATTTTGCGTTTCCTCTATCATATATTACGCACACAATGAATTACATTTCTCATCAAGATAACAGACGCCATACTATATTTTATAATGTAGCGAAAATACATTTCTATATTTAGAGTATGCCATCATGCAGCAACTTCGAGCGCGTCCACTACAGTGATAGATAGGTGTGTGACAATACTGATTGAATTACAAATTCCAAACTCACCGTGTTGAATTCTGTGACTCGTTGAGTTTCTACAAGTATCGCCCCTGCGCTCACCTGCAAGCACGCGATCAATGCGCTCATGTAAAACCATGCGATTATTTTAGAAACCCCTCTTATTAGAACAGTCTATATTTAGACGTACCAAATACAAGAATATTTTATAAACACATACTACTACATCGTTCGACGTCCTTGTACAACATTAAATACAACATACGTAATTAAAATTTAATTTAATGCGTGAACAATTAGCATAATAAATATTAAATGTACATAAAAGTTTTTAATAAAAAAAACATAAATATTAAAAACTGGACGCGCCGTACAAGCAAGCATTATTCTCAAGAGTTACGCAGTCCACTTTGCGCTCTGATTCCGCGCAGTCAGGCAGCGAGAGCACCAATCTGTTTGTAGGTTGATAAGTCACAAACGTACATTTACCGACAAACTATTTACGTCCGTCCGCCATCTTGTTGTCGAATGACGAAATGGTAGCCTCATACCTACGACGCTCATTATTATAGACTGCGAACTGCACGCTCTACCCCTCGACAGAGGTTTGAACACCTCTGATTCGGTTGCCACAGAGAAGACGGAGAGCAGACAAAATAATTTCAAACGTTAGTTACTCACATATAACGACTTCGGCGTACGTATGGGGGGAGTCTAGCTTACTTAATAAAAGGAGATCATTTGAATAACCTATAAAGCAAAACAACGTATAAAACCAATGCTCTGGCGCGGCAAAATGACGCGTCAATAGGTTCACCGGGGGGAGTGGAAGTGAAGCGCGGACGGGGGGTGTGTGGGGGGACTGGGACGGGGGGGTGAGGTGTAGCGGACGGAGGCGAGACACATAATGGAATTACATATCTACAGCACTTACTTGCCCGAGACCACAATATATGTATGCAAGCAAGCTATTTATATACATACATACATACATACATATAGGTAAGAGAGCGGTGCGACAACACAATAATCCGCCGTGGCCCGCGCAAGCAGTCTCGGCGACGAGACTCTTAGGTGGGGTCGAGACCGAGACCACTGTATATTACCTACAGCTACATAACTTAAAGGAGAATCTTTATGTAACAATCACATTTTGTAATAGCTCAATTTACTATACAATTATTATATGACAGTTATATTTTTTATGATTTATGATTGCTTGAAACAATTTAAAAAAGATAATAAATAGCACTACCACGCTGTCCAAAATTAACACATCCACGCACAAATAATTAAAACCTTCCAAAAAAAAAATATATCGCCTAATAATTGCATAACGTCGTAAACACAATGTTTGTTTCCTTCCATATTATTAGCGACGCGGCCATTTTCTTTTGTACACGTAAGCCCGAGTTGGTGTGCTGACGTAGCCGAGTGATACATAGCAACGTCTCCACGTTGTGCCGATAAACTGAACTAACAACCTAACAGAACGCACAGGAAACGATGAGAGAACAAAAGAATCGATACGAAAACATTCATGAAATGGCCATTTTTGAAGCGAAATCAAAATTAAGCTACTTAAAAATGTATTTAATTTCGCGCACTTTTAATATTTTGTAAGGGATTAGTATCAATTTACTTTTGATTAATGCACAATTAAATTTAAATTAATATTTTTAATAGACATATTATAGGTTAAGTTCAAGGTTCAATAGTTAAATGGAAACTTATAAACTTGGGTTATTACTTATTAGAAAATAAATTTAATTTACTTTCTTCTATTTTAATCACACAACGTTCTAATTTAAATATGTTATGTTTTAAATTACCCAGTCTACGTAGGTATAAAATAGTTGGCTGACCTTGGCGCCCAGAAAGCGAGCTTCCAGCAGCTCCTGCTTGCGAGGGTCCAGCGCCGCCTGGAAATGCTCCATCTTGACGCCAGCGCCTAACAACAATACATCATGAGTACAGTGACGTTGTTGTTGAAATAGCGACTATTGCAAGAAGAAAATACTAAAATCTATATATATTTTTAAACGTGTTTTTAAAATATATTTTTTTTAATCCTCAAGGCCGGTCATAATAAATATTTCAATGACCAAATATTCTCACAAAGCAAAATTTTTGTAAAGACCTTGAATAAACCATTACAACTATGAAACATAAAAAGCCCCTATCGATCCCATTCTTGCTTTAAAAAAATATTCAAAGTCGAGGATCAAAAAATTCAGTGTTTTGGTTTTTCGTAAACAGTAATTGATATTTAAAATCTTTGTGCAACAATTATAAGTAGTCCCAAAATTATCTTCAAATTTAAAACGATTAAAAGCTTATATTTTGTTTAATTAATACACAGTATGTCACATAGAAATAAACAAGTATCGTGGACGTTGAAGTCGTTGATTTATTAGTATTACGAACTGCGCGAACTTTCATTTAATTCAGTCAAAAATATCTAAAATAAATATAAATATTCTTTTAAAAATTTACTTATCCATAATAAGAATGTTCTATATAATAAAACTCTATCTGTTTAGTCGTACACCACCGCCTTTTTTTAAATCTTTTTAACATATACAATCCTATATAAAAATAATGTACTAAGGAATTCCATAGTAAGTACATCATTGGAATCTATCTCGTAAGGCTTAGCTAGTGCTTTGCAAGGATTAAAAATATATTTTTACGTGATCACATTCATAAATAGTGAGAAATTGTACACATTGTACATATATTGTTTTTTATATTTTATTAATAAAATTTTATATTGTTTTCAATTGGATGTTGATTTGTTAGATATGAATGTTTATTGTTTTTTACAATCTTACTTTTGGCGTTTTTTTGGGATTCGAACCCGCGCCTCCTGGAAACCTACCAGAGGTTCGAATCTAGCTACGTTCAAATTTTTATTAAAAAAAAATTAAAATAAATAAGCTCCACGCTGTATCCCGCACACAGCAGGGTAGGCAGAGGGAACCAAGTGTTAAGACACTCCCGTTCCCCACTTTCTGCCGAAATCTGAAGGCATTGCGTGTTGAGTGGCAGTACTCAACGCCGCGCTTAACCTCGACATCAAAGCGAAGAAATGGAAATATAAATTTAAGTAAATATTTCATCTCCTCGAGTGGGGATCGAACCCACAACCAGTCGGTTTTACAGTCACACCTCGTGTCGCTGCGCCACGACCGGCCTCTATTCAAATTTTTATACGTTTTCTAAATAAGTATTTTTTTTCCTATGTGTTGTTTAACACTTTAAAAATGTTTAAAATATTTTACAATCTTGTTGAGCTACCTGTGTCATGTGTACCTATAACCTATAATAAAGTAAAACGTATTTCAATCTATTATATTTTTAAAATAATATATAAAATGTAACTTTGGCTTGCCTAATACACAAATAATAAATCCTCAATATTCTCGGCTCATATGAAGCTTTCTCTTGAATCACTCTACTTAAAGTGAAAACCGTATTTAAATCCGTTGTATAATTTGAAAGACCACGTGTATATAGCATTTTTTTATATTGTATGTTAACTGTTTAAATAAAAAAAACCTGAAAGCTCTGACCAGCGACCTTGAATATCTTTTCTTAGCACACAACCATGTGTGCTCGATGGGCATTTTTGATATTTTAAATACATATAATGGTGTACCAAGCTCTATCAAATCTGAGATCTGACCGATTATTTCGTACTAAATTAAAAAAAATATTATAATTTTGTATCAAATTTAAGAATATATTGACTGGACAATATTTTATCGTAAATAATGTATGTATGTATATTCAGATTCAAAATAAAACCCTAACTATTAAATTTCATGTATGAGTAGTAATAACCATGAACAAAAAACATTGTTTGAAAACATTTGTATAAACGCATTATGTTACACATGTTTGTTAAAGACTAAAAAAATCTTCAAAATCATTATTTTACACATAAATTTTAATATAAATAAAAGTACGTTAAAAATTTCAAAAAATAAAAAATCTGCTTCACGCTGTACTCCGCACACAGCAGAGTAGGAACCGAGTGTTAAGACACACCGCTGCCACTTTTCGCAGATTTTTTTGTAGGCATTGGTTGTTTAGTGACGGAATTCAAATCCGGGTTTCTGCTTTGGTGCCAGACCGAAGAAATGAAAAAAATGGTAAATAATAATTAATATATATTCATTCTCTCAATTGGGGATCCGCAACCGTCGCGTTACAGTCACACTCTTGTGTGCCCCTGCGCCACGACTGCCTCAAAATTACAATATTTAACAAAATAATAATACACTAATTATTATTTACTACTCAATACGTTGCATTCTTCATCTTAGACAAAGTCAATTCAGCTTAAGGTGGTCTAAGATTAATCATTTTTATATTTATTTTGCTGTCTTTTACTGATGTTATTCTTTGACTCAGTCAAAAATTCATAACAGTTATTGAAGTTGATAAAGCTGTCGTGGTGCAGGGGAAGGGGGCAACTGTAAATGCGATAAGCTGTGGATTCCCACTCGATGAAATGAAATATTTAATATTTCCATTTTCTCGTTCTGGTATCGAGGCAAAGCGCGGCGTTGAGTTCCCCCACTCAACACGCAAGTCCAATTATTTCATTTTATTATGCCTCGTGAATTCGGCGGAAAATGGGGAACGAAAGTGACTTAATGGGAACGGGATGTCTTAACTCATTACTAGGTTCCCAAGTTTGTCCTGCGCATACTTCTACGTGCGGGCTGAATCCCGCACATAGAAGCTGAACAAAAAAGTAAGCTTAAATTTTAACATACTCAGTAAATACCGAAGCAGACTCTTATTTTAACGGTAAGTTATTTGTGTGTTTGTCACAATACCTTAGAATTAAGTATAGAAAAAATCAAATCAGCTTCACGCTGTATCCCGCACACAGCAGGTCGGCAGAGAGAACCTAGTGTAACTAATAATACTGACCAACACTCCGTTCCCAACTTTCTGCCGAATTCTGGAGGCATTGCGTGTTGAGTGGTCGAGAATTAAGCATACATTATAAAATATAGATATAATATTACCAAGTACCTTATAATTCGTAGTACTAGGACCGTATAAAAGACGAATTTATTACTAAGACAAAGAATTAACATTTAGGTTTAAAACCTAATTAATATTTATTGGCACAATGTTATTTTATTGTGTTTTTGATAAACTGTAAACTTGACTGACTTTTAAAAAAAATTGCAATATAATTTATATAAATTGAATGAAACAAAACTTCTACAATTTCAATGTTGGATAGTAAATAAAGAGATATTCGTTTATTACAATCTATTTAACTCCAATCATTAAATCGTATACCTACTCATAATTCAGAATTTTTTAATAAATTATTTATGAATCATACGTTTATTGTAAAATGAACTGTAATTTACATAAAATATTTATTAAGATTTATATTTTCATGACTTTGCTCTGGTGTGGAGGCAAAGCGTGGCGTTGAGTTCCGCCACTCAACACACAATGCCTCCGGAATTCGGCGGAAAATGTTTACCATTTCTCGGAGTGTCTTAACACCAGTTCCTATCTGCCTGCCATGCTGTGTGCGGGGTACAATGTGAAGCTGATTAAATTTAATTTTAACCTTCATTTAATTTATACGTTTTATTGACGTACATATTACGACGACAACGAACGTTATGATGTTTTGGTGTCAGCATTACTTATTAAAAATGTTTCCATCGGGTAATCTATAATGATTTAAGGGCAAAGCTACTATTGGTGATTGAACATAATCCAATTATTTGCTTTTTGGTTTTTTTTCTTCAAATACCAAATTATATATGAAAGCGCTACCCAACAACGATACAGGTGATAGACTAGATCACATGTATCTATTTTTAATCCATAGC
The DNA here is from genome assembly GCA_013421005.1 of Heliconius erato x Heliconius himera. Classification (NCBI taxonomy): domain Eukaryota; kingdom Metazoa; phylum Arthropoda; class Insecta; order Lepidoptera; family Nymphalidae; genus Heliconius; species Heliconius erato x Heliconius himera. The sequence continues at coordinate 28,955 of JAATLQ010026511.1, read as the reverse complement.
TACAGCACGAGCCCAAATCAAAACATTCGATGTTGGTCATTTAAAGATTCTTACAATTATATTGTGTTTTACAGAAACGATTGATGCTTTTGTGTTCCTTGGTATTAATAGTAATTTATTGTTTTAGGTTACGAAAAAGGTAACCATTAAAATTTTATACATTTATTGTAAAAACTTTCCTAGTTTGTCATTTTTCTGTTGATAATACATAAAAATTATTGCTATTAACTATTAATTAAATCAATATCTTAGGAAACTTCGATTTAATAAAATTCATTGAAGAATCAAAGATTACATTCCTAAGTATAAACACTATTCAATAAAAAATAAATAAAAGTACTTTGTTAAGTTTCGAAACGGCTTTATTTATTTTTGATCAAAAAAATTCCTTACAATTTCATTGCCAAGATTTGAAAATGTTGATGAGAATTATGTTGTCAATTTGTAAGCTACTTCATTTATATGTGATTTCTTTATAAATGTTTATTATTTAACAGATAAAAAATAAAAGAAAGTTAAAAAGGGCAAAATATGACTCTGTAGTCTGTTTAGGAAATCATAAGTGTAACTATAACTACGTTGTTGTAACTCGTGTAAGTACAGAAGTTATAATTAAAGAAATTTTATTAAATTATACTGGCGTCCCAAAGGCGACTCCGCCCGCCCTAAATTTATTGTTATATTAAAGCCAAATTATACAAAATGTTTACATATGCCTATGTGTTATTCTGATGTATAAACTATATTACTGTAAATTGTAATCTAAATTCGTTCTGTAGTTTTTACGTGGATGTGGAATAAACATCCATCCTCCAAAACTTTCACGTTTATAATATTAGTAGGATAATATATTTCCAACAAATAGAATTGCACTCTTGACCTTGACCAAATTAATCTAACGTTGGTTAACGTTGTTACAAGAGGTACCAAAAGGTGTCAATTGTGATTAGCAAAATATTTTTTATCTATACGTACATATATCTTTTATTTCTCAATAACTAGAATACACACGTTTACAATACAAATAAATGACACTAGCGCACTAATATATATTGTATCCAAATATTACCAAATAACGTTTATTAAAAAGAATAGTATAAATAATCAGGGGTGGGAGATTGGGCGTTTTGGCGCAGTATTTGGAGCGGACAGTGAGTTGGGAGAAGTTAGGCACCGTTATTTATATAGGTATGTATGTATGTTCAATGTACATATTGATCGCCTCCCCGGGCCACTCGCCACTATGATCTCACCTCCATCCTCAGTGCTGCCCCCTCATCCCTCTTGCCGCATAGACTCTAAAGCCTATAACAAACTAACCACCGACTGTAGAATTTGCCTATTATTCGTATTCATTTAAAATATTTATCGATATAAATAGTATTAAATTGAGTATCCTTTTCAATGTCTATTTATAAAATCTTAAAAATTATATTACAAATCTACAATATGTTTTTTAATAATTAAAAAGACGTTTTTGAGCAAACACTCTGGTTATTGATTTTTGCAACATGTAAATTTCTGATACGGCTTGATGTTATAGGCGTAGCTTTATTGTAATAGTGAATAATAAGTCTATATTTAATTCATTATGTAATACCTACTGAAATTTGAAAGGTGCAATTGCACATATAAAAAAGGAATAAGCTACTATTGGATGGATGGATCACTTTAAGACTTCTCCAAGAATAATAAACAACATTTTACAATGTTTTCGTAAATGGCATTTTGATGTCGTGTGCTTTAATAAGTATATGATATCTATAAATAGAATTAATTTATAATAACCCGTTTAATAAATGTTGTAATAAGTATCAGCGATTCAACTTGTAAAAAATTGTAGGATTAAAGCTGTTTTTTTTTGTATTTTTATGTGTGCATATTTCCTATTACAATTTGATAATTTAATGGTAGAACACCAGGCGTGTGTAATTTTTTTAAGCAGTTCGAGGACAAATTGGAATAAAAACACTTACATGAGTCGATTTAGAGTAATTTATGTATTTACTTAGAAATAAATAAATGCCAACCAGACGAGACATTATATATAATACTGCCCAGTAGAATTGCTCTTACATTTCAAGTTTTAAAATATGATTGATTCAACTTTAGTTTGACTTTGTTATAAAATATGAAATAGTATTTTTGGCCAAGATTTAGGATAAGTCTTTGACGAAAAATATTAATAGATATAGGCACTTCAACTATTAGTCGCCCCAATTGATTCAACTGTCTGTCTATCTATCTAATAACGTTTGTCTTTAAAATGGCAGTGTTTATTTTACACTAAGAATTTTTCTACGAGCCTCTATGCCAGTGGCCAAAATATTTCTGTTACAAAAAACAACATTACAGCTATAATAAACACGATACCAATAAAAAGGTATTATTAAATAAATGTTATAGGAAATTTGTTAGTCTATTTGAGATTTAGAGAGAGAGAAGGTTAATATGTATTGTTTAAAAAATCCTTAATTAAAACATGGGTTTTCCTCTGACAGCAAAAGAAGCTGTTAGAGAAATGAAACATTTTCACAGAAATTATGTATTTATATAAAATTTTGGCTTCATGCATCACGGTCAACACCACGAAACGACTTTCAAGTATTGAGATTATGTAGCGTTTATATATAAAAATATAAACCAAAAGAATAATACAATGACATTAAAAATACTGGGGAAATTTAAGTATATCTAGAGGAAGAGGATTGGACCGAGGACGACGAACTTTCAGTTTCAAGAGAAAAAAAAATACGTGTGTAATTTATGTAGAAAAAACGATGACATTTTTTATTTTTAGCTTCACGCTGCCCACGCATAGAGGGAGGGGCATAGGGAGCCTAGGAGTTCTGAAGGTATTCTGAAGGTATGTCGTGTTGAATGGCGGAACGCAACATCGCGCTTTGCCTCGACATCAGAGCAAAGAAAATGGAAATATTAGATATTTCATTTCCTCGAGTGGGAATCGAACCCACGTTTGTTACGTTTACAATCACACTTCATGCGCCACAACTGGAGCAGAATGAGGACTTATCAAAAATAATAAATACTGCTGTCAAATACAATTAGGAAAAACGTTAATAACTGTAGTTCTTAACAGTTCTTGTTAAGCTTGTGCCAGTTGTTACAACTGACAACACGATACGGCTTTTTTTACGGATTTTTCCAAATTCCGGGTATCAACATTTTTTTTTAAAGAAAATGCGTTCTTAAAAAGTTAAAAGTAATTAAATGAGATGAAAAACAAAAGCAAAATGTACTTTTATACGTGAAGAAGTGAAGAAAATATCCTATGAGATATCAATAATATATCTACCCCTTGTATTTTTGATAATAAATGTTTTAATAATCATTTATTTTTTTATATGAACAATATTTTAAAACCGTTGACATCAAGAGGCCAGTCGTGGCGCATGGGCACAAAGTGTAACTGTAGAGCCGACTGGTTGTGGGTTCGATCCTCCTTCGAAGAGATGAAATATACTTAAATTTATATTTCCATTTCTTCGCTCCGGGGTCGAGGCAAAGCGCAGCGTTAAGTTCTGCCAATGCCTCCAGAATTCGGCAGAAAGTGGTTAATGGAGTATTTTAACAGTAGGTTCCCTCCACATACCCTGCTGTGTGCGGGATACAGCGTGAAGCTGACAGTTGACATTCTAATTTATGAATAAAAAATTCCAATGAAAAATTAAATTTTATGTTATTTAATATTATGGCCTTCGTAGCGATCAGCAAAATGTATTTCAAAAAAGATTTGTTTAAGGTATATAAAACGAAACTATGGATGGCCCATACGATAAAAGAAAAAGACCTAAATAGATAAAAACTAGAACGTAGCAATATTTAAGCCCGCAATGATCAACTTTAAGGCTCTTAATCCAATAGGGCTATTATACAAAAGAATTCAACTTACACGTGACTCAACGGGTTAACTACCAGTTTAGGGAAATAAAACCAAAAACAAATGCAAAAAATCTTGCTTCAAGTACTGCGAAGCGTAACCTAAGCATCCTGCTTTTGCAAATTTATAAGGAAAGCCAGAAATATTTATGCAGATTTTTAATAATCTACGTTTACAAATCGTAGTAAATTGTCGAAGAAATAAAATTGAAGATATGTGATAACATGTTTGTAAGTAGTTTGTTAGTGGTCTATTTTAATGATTTTTTAGCTTATTTTTATTGATTTATATCTCTTAGGTGGTGAACTCAATGCCACGCCTTGTTATAATATTTAATCATCGTGTATTTAGTCAAATTGTTTCAAAGACGACTAATTTAATACTTTGACGTATATTTTTTAAATAGTATTAATGTAAGTTTGTACGAGTGAAAATTCTTGATATTTTACAATATTTTACAATTATATTACATAGTTTTTATAACGTTATATTTTAATGTAATCATTAGTTTATTCATTTTTAAAGTTGTAACCACAAAACAATAAAAAAAATTTGCTGTCGATGAATACTCATAGATAAGATTAAATTGTGAATTGAGATTATATGAATATTTTAGAAAATTTTCAAATTGTATTAGATTTGTTTTCTACTGCTACATCCCATGAAACAATGCTGTGGTCAATAACGTAAAAAAGATCTAAGAAAAGGTATACCTTGATCGACTAATAACTGTGACATCTGACCTTATAAAAATTTTACAGTAAATTTATTTATGTAACTGAGTAGGTAAGTATTTTTACTGAATTAAATTATTAAACTAATAAATATAATTAAACAAGATTTTTTAATGTTTTTAATAAAAAAGAGTAAATACTACGATTAAATCAATAACTAATGAAAAACCAGTTTATAATATACACAAGCTATAATTCCGTAGTGTTCATTTGTCTGTTTTAGTAGCAATCCTATTTGTGTATTTAATTCAACCTGCGACCCATGCGTGCGAGAAACAAGCAGCTGTTTGTTGTGTACGAACGGGCCTGTCGTGGGCCGGCCGTCACCGCGGATAGACAGTAGTGAGCAGACACCCACCCTTGCATCGGGAGTTGCGCCGGCTGCGCTCGTTCGGACGATCGCTCATCGCAAACGACTCCTTGAAATGCATTTTCCAAGTCCGATATGTGCCCCATTCACATTTATGTGTATCATCGGCGCACCAGTACCACAATCCGAGCACTGACACTGATCCAAAACTTGAGTTACGTTTGTCACATCACTGGTGGCCCCGGGCGCGGACTGGCGCGACACCGCGAGACCGGACCTCGCGTCTCGGGGCGAGGATGCGGGAATCGGCTTCGGCGCAATACCCGTCACGAAAATAATAGGAGCGGCGAGTGCACCTCAGACGCGAGTGCGGCCGGTGCGAGCGAGACGCGCATAAACACCAGACTGTTTACTTACGGTGTTCGAGAGCGGGCGCCGGGCGCCGGGCCCGCGCGGCGCGGGGGTGAGAGCCTGCAATCCGCGCGCTGCAATTACATACTTGCTCCTACTTCAGAACCTCATCCTTACACTCGCTCGCATTCATATTGTGTTCAATAAAACAGAACTGTCACCTCTTAAGATAAATTGCCGAAAAATATATTTAATACAACTCTAGCAAAGAGACTCATGAAAAGAGTTCATTCTTTAGAACGACCCTGTCTCTCTGTAAACGTCTCGTAATTTAAATATAGTTTTGACTATCATATTACACGGCGATAACAAAACGAGTTATCGTCTGTTGTCAGTTGTAAGTGGTTAAATGGTTCGGTGGTAAGCAGTGGAACGATCAATCGGCTCGCCGTGCAGCGGGCGGTGGTGGCTGCATTCCGACGCCCCGGCCGGCGGCCGCGTCCCGCGAGGCCTCACCCCCCATCCTTCCGGCGGCGGCCACGTGACGCGCCGATTAGCCGTCGAGTGTGCCACCGCGACCAAAATAGAGCGCACGCATACAAATCTCGCATCTCGTTCTACTTCACTACACTTACACGCCTCTTTTCAGTCTCTTGTCTAACTTTTGCCGACCGCTCGCCGTGAACTAGCGTCGTAATTCTCAATAACACGTAATGCTCCTTTTACTGACTATAAAAGAACATATTTTCATGAAAACTATTGTAAAAACGCATTTTTAAACACCTTTAATGAGATCGCATATTAAAAAATTAGAATAGAGTTTTGGGACTTATCGAAGAAGCTTGAAATATATTATATTACGTTATCATTATAACATAGTCTATTTTACAATCATATAAATTCTCAATATTTATAGAATAAATACTCTCTCGTAATAGCATTTAGTAATATATTTTAAAATCCAATCGATCGACCCAATACCAATGTAGGTTCGCTTGACAAAAATAAAATAAAACGAGGAAATAATGGCACGCACCCAAACAGCAACACAGTTCAGTGGTGTCACGACAAAGCAATTCGCTTGGGACAGCGTCGGCGGTGGCGTACACCTGCTTGATACCTACCTATCATAACATTTTGTAGGTACTTTATGTAAACTCTATTTATATTTTAAGTTGAAAATTGTTAACAATATTACATTAAATGTTAGTGTAAATATTTCATTCGTTCTCAAGTCCAGCTTGTAATAATTTAACTAAAATAACACTAGGAACAATGCGAAATACAGAGTTAGAGCAGTCGTCAATTCAATATGGACTTGAAATTGTTGGAAATCACGCAGTGTTACCGCATTTAACAAGAAAAAGACGACAGGATCAATACAGGCTGCAAAATGTACACGTGATCGCGTCACTATATAACAACTCCTACCATCGACCGCACCCCTTACACCCACTGTTTCCCCTTCCCCCGAAGTCGACACTAAAAAGATTTTTTCTACTCACTTATCAGAGGCGCTACTTTAATCCACGAGAAATAATCTTTTGTAATAATAAAGGAAAAATGTTAGTTTCGGTCAGATAATTATTACATGTATGTTTTTATTCAAACATTTAACCTTAAGAACGAACTAAACGCATTGCATTGCGAAACCTGTTCCTGTGGGCGAGTGCCAACGAACCAGAGCTACCGTAAAGAATGTCAATTTCAGTGATCTAAGCATTATTAGATTAAAACACCTAAAAGCTGTCATTAGCACTGAAATATTGTAAATATAAGAATTTTATATTATTTATACAATGTGCTTTAAATTATACATTTTGTAAAAATTTAATTTAATATGAACATTTTAATTTAGAAATGTATAAATTGGTGAAATCATCATAAGTATCAGCGTGACTCGTTAATAGGTGGCGAGAGGGTGGTAGAGGTTTCCACTCGGTACAAAGGGTTCACTTGTAAATTACTATCCGACGGTTCCGGTCGATAAGCTTCGCGTCGGCGAAAACCGCAGAAAGCAGAAACGAAACCTTAATCCCTAAAGAGTAAAAATTGCATTATTGCGAAGTACGCAGAATTGAAGATTTTTACACAATGATAAAGAAATATGATGGTAGTTTAGTGTGTCATATAGGCAAAGCTCAATAGTTTCCAATGACTTTTTAATAAGAGAAATTCTTAAAATAAACTTGTTCATAAAATAGACGCGTCGTTCTCATGTTAACATAAACTAAAAGTTTTAATTATTTAGTTCTTTTTATTAATATGTTGATATCTTTAATCATCTCCTGGGAGAGTTCTCATCGTTCATTGTCGTTTAGGGTTACGTGTCTAAAGGGTAAAACGCTACCCTATTACTATGACACCTCTGACCGTCTGTCTGTCCGTCTGTCACCAGGGTGTGTGGTGGGTGGTGTCTTACTCTCATGAAAGATGAGAGTAAGACATTTGAAATTTTTACAGATGACATATATAAGTTGCCGCTATTACAACAAATTCTGTTTTTTAACAGAATAAAACAAATATTTATTAAGGGGGGCTCTCAAACAACAAACGGGATTTTATTGCCGTTTTTATAGATGTCACGGAATTCATTGTGCGCGTCTCCAACTCGCTCTTGGTCAGTACGCTGATTAGCGCAACTCAAAATCACACTTAAAACATCATCTATCTATTTTTAACATATTTGCAAAAATAAATGAAAACTGAGGCCAGTCGTGGCGCAGGGGCACAAAGTGTGACTGTAAAACCGACTGGTTGTGGATTCGATCCCCACTCGAGGAGATGAAATATTTACTTAAATTTATATTTACATTTCTTCGCTCTGGTGTCGAGGTTAAGCGCAGCGTTGAGTTCTGCCACTCAACACGCAATACCTCCAAATTTCTGCAGAAAGTGGGGAACGGAGTGTCTTAACACTAGGTTCCCTCTGCCTACCCTGCAGTGTGCGGGACACAGGGTGAAGCTGATTTAATTCTGATTTAAATGAAAAGTGATGACCTAAATTAACAACTACTTCCACTCTTCAGTTACGAGTGGCATATAATTTGGATTGACGAAATAATATAGATTTTTCAAAAATAATAGTTATCAGATATAACTAAAACAACAAGTAACTGTAAAAATTACAAATATCTTTAGCATCGAGCACAATATCTGCTACTTTCTAACAGTCGGCGATACTTTTTACGTCTATATTTTTTTTAAAATTTGGCTTACGAACGAAAATTGCTTTATACATTCGAAAGAAGGTTGGTGGCAGGTAATAGAAATGTGCATAAGAGTATTTGCAACGGATGCAGCAAAATGAACGGTTCAATGACCTCGAGCAGGCCGGGTTTCACTCGTGCTTGTAGAGCGGCACCCAGCCCAGTTCAGTGGCCCTATTATGTGTTAGACTTAGAACTATTATTTCACTGTACGTAAATGTAAATAAATACATATAAATATAGTTCTATACAGTGAGAACAGTCGTGGCGCAGGGGGACTGTGACTGTCACTGTAAACGTTATACCTGGTTGTGGGTTCGATCCCCACTCGAGGAAATGGAATATTTATTTAAATTTATATTTTCATTACTTCGCTCTGTAGAGTTCCACCACTCAACACGCAATGCCTACAGAACGGCGGAAAGTGGGGAACGGAGTGTCTTATCACTAGGTTCCCTGTGTCCGCCCTGTCTGTGCGGGATACAGAGTGAAACTGATTAATTAATTAATTAAATATAGTTCTAGTTGCAGTAAAACATCTTTGGTGCAATGCGTCATAAGAGCTCGATAAGCAGCCGGAACAATATTAAAACTCAGAAATCGATACTCTATGCAAAATATCTTAACTTATGAGTTAAACTCCAATTATAGATTAATTAAAGTTAAATATATAACGCTAAAAGATGTTTCTTTTTCCATAAGTGTCTATAGAGTTCTCCTATATTATTATTGTAGTAACCAAACGCTACACTCTTCCCCTGAATTGTCACTGAACGTCAAGGTCACAGGGGTGCGCATGTGCCGTATTTGATTGCAAAGAATAAAGATTTTCTGTGGCTGAATAGATAAACATATCTGATCTTTTATATATTCATATAATTCATTTAAATGACCTTGATATAAAGTAAAAAAAAACAAAACATTTATTAGATCTAAATGAAGATCACAATCTTTATTTAGATACATTCCTTATAAAATTAAAAATGCTAGCTACCATTTTATTAGGAATGGTTAGACGCAATGGAATAAAAAACTTAATTGACATTTTAGTCAAAAAATCATTTTCCCATTACATTTAAAATAGGCAACATCATTTAATGACAAAAGTAAAATTACAATAATAATAGTAATAACTAATGAAATATATCAACCCAATAAGACAATTACTTACAAAAATATTAGCAAATGTAAAATTAAGAATAATATTTAAGCTACATATACTTCTATATATCCTGGTTATATACCAGGATTAGAAAAGTAACGTCGACACAAAAGACAGAATCGAGAACGAGACCGGGTGTCGGTCCCCGGCATCGATCCAAACCAACGGCGGGCTGTGCGCCGCTGTGCCCGCGAGTCGCGCTCCCGTGTGAGTGGAGGACTGTGATGCGCCAACTAATGCACATGCACAAGGAGTAAACAAGACCGGTATATAAGCGCTTGTTACACGGCTTAAATCTCTCACACTTCTCACGTGATCGTGCGTGGCGTCCGCACACATGTGTGGAAATATATACATATATATATGTATTTGGTAAAGTAAAGAACAGACGTGTAGTTGGTGGCTTTGCAGCCAAGTACTTAGTAAGTTTCCATATCAGGAGATTTATTAATATAGAAATGTTGTAATCCAAACCAATTAAATTTTTATACGATTTAGAAGTGCTAATTGTTACAACAGCAATGGGTTTATTTAGTAAAATTGAGAAGAGATTACTTGAAAGAAGTAACTCAAATTAGATGCTTATATTAGAAATAATGCAAAACTAAAGAGTTCACAGCAAGAACTCACAACATTATATAAATAGAGTCAAAATTACTTAGGTAAATCATAAATAAGCCTTAAACAATATCATAATACATAATATTAATGATTTTTTTTATTATTTTAGAGGCCAGTCGTGGCGCAGCGGCACGAAGTGTGACTGTAAAACCGTGTGGTTGTGAGTTCGATCCCACTCGAGGAGATGAAATATTTACTTAAATTTATATTTCCCTTTCTTCGCTCTGGTGTCGAGGTTAAACGCGGCGTTGAGTTCTGCCACTCAACACGCAATGCCTCCAGAATTCGGCAGAAAGTGGGGAACCCTTTTGTGTTCCCTCTGCCTACTCTTCTGTGTGCGGGATACAGCATGAAGCTGATTTTTTTATTTAATTAATGATTTTGAATAAATGCTAACCTTTGAACAGGTATCAGTTTTGGTCTATACATTTTAAAATATTTAATCCAAATAAACATGCCTCTTATCCACTTCGAAAGAGTAAACTGAGATACGCTATCTCTTTCGCTAATAAAGAAAACGACATACATGTCAGTGCTTACAATATATTTTTGGATTGTAATTATTACTTACTATTAGAGGCCAAAGGTGGCGCAGCGGCACAAAGTGTGACTGTAAAACCGACTGGTTGTGGGTTCGATCCCCACACGAGGAGATGAAATATTTACTTAAATTTATATTTCCATTTCTTCGCTCTCGTGTCTAGGCAAAGCTCGGCGTTGAGTTCTGCCACTTGACACGCAATGCCTCCAGAATTTGGCGGAAAGTGGGAGTGGGAGTGGCGGAGTGTCTTACACTAGATTCCCTCTGCCTACCCTGCGGTGTGCGGGATGCAGCGTGAAGCTGATTATTTTAAGTTTAACTTAAAAGTTTACATGGCATGAGTAAATCGATTTTGTATTATAAATGAAATAAATTAGTCTCAACTGTCAAAACGAAAAAAAAGTACTAAAAGTGCAACATCATGTTTTCGTCATGGTATCAGATATTGAAGGTCACTCTGCCTAATAACATTGTGGTAGTAAGTTTATTAGATATACTTATACTTGACAAATCTCCATAATACCATTGTAGTGGCTTTTGTCATCATTTAAAATTACGTACATTACATACAGATAAATATATAACAATGTTTTTTTCTTCAATTTCACACTGTATCCCGCACAAAGCGCAGGGTAGGCAGAAGAAACCTTGTGTTAAGACACTCCGTTTTCTTTCCGTTAAGTGTGAAACGGAGGTACCGTTCCCCACCTTCCATCAAATTCTCGAGGCATTGCGTATTGAGTGGAGGAATTCAACGCCGCGCATCTCATTTTCGCGTATTTCATTTTCTCGAATGGGAATCGAACCTATAGCCTGTCGCGAAGCTAAACACTCATACACGACTGGCCTCTATATAATAATAGTAGTAGTGATAATGGACAACATCTATCTATCTCTATTTTTGTTCGTAGAGTTTAGTTTTACTTAAAATACGTTAGTGTGATTCATAGGGCTGTGTTTTTCCACGTATGCTCGTTGAAGGTGACGTACAATTCTGGATCATTATCAGATATCGTATTCAAATATGGCCTTTGAAATTTATACAACGACAATATTAAGCTATTAACGTTTACCATATAAAGAACTAATATAATCAATGTTTTACTTCATAAAGTTAATTTTGAAGAAAATAAAACCACTTATTTCCTAATAGAAAAGAAGTCGGTTAAAAATAACTACGGTGTAGTCAATCTTTAATGGAGCATCTAATAAAATTAGTTTATTAGTTAGATATAAAAGTTAAAGTGAACACGATTACAAGAAAACTCACCGCAAACGGTACGACTGTGAATTCGCACTTAAAGTCATTCTGAAGAGAAGAGACCGTAGATCAATAGTCGGGTTGGAACAATCTAGAATCTTTATTGATTCGGGTGACGACTCGGACGATCCGTGACGTTGGGACCACGTGATATTGTATGAGGGGGTTTATCCGTTGTGGTATTAGTAGACATAATACTCATATTACGATTTCCGGAATTATTTAATTTCTACAGTAGCGAAAATCACTATTCGTGATATATATCAGTTTCTATTTATTTTACGTTACGAAAACGCATTGCTATTTTTTTTCTAATTTTCAATTGTGTTCTAGTAGTGTGAACGATCACTTAAATGAAACTGATCTAATAATAAATATCTAGCATGAACATCAACCTACCACACTGAATGATACATGATACAACTAATAAAGTCATTTCGAAATTATTTAGTCACCAAATATTTTAGTTATTTTTATATACAATGCATTATATGTACATTAAACTATTTATTATAAATGATAATGCAAAATTCAATAATATTAAATTAAATTATTCATAATTCTATAGAATATAAATGTATAAATTTTAGTAAAATTCATGAGCATGAGCAAACCAAAAAGGAGATTACATCATTAAATTCGAAAAACACTTTTTTTAATATGTAAGTAAAAGTAAAATAAAATCTTGTAAATGTAAATCTCATACAATTGATTGTATTATTGATGTTTATGTTAACAGCTCTATAATAAATAAAATAAACTAAATTGCCTTAATTGTAGAGAACTTTATTTGCTACACTGAAATAGTGAATTATTGTCCACTTAGCTAGTAAATGTGATGGTTGTGGGTTTGATTTCCACCATGATTAATTATTTATAATTCTGATCACTGAGATGAACTGTCTTAACATTCAATTTCCTATACCTGCCCTTCCATATGCAATACACAGGATAAAATTTTATAGTGAAAATATAAGTTAAATATAATGGAAAAGATTTCTTTACCTGGGTATAGCACCTTTTCAGTCATGCCGATGGATCTAATGTGTTATCCATTGAAGCCTGTGAAAGATAGATAATTTGTAATTTTAATACAATATTTGTTCAGAATCCCAAATTCATATTGGACAAATCAAATTTGCCTTTTTGAACTTCAAATACTTCTTGTCTATTTTTAATTATTTCACTAATTTATTGTGGCACATTTGGCCAATCACAAACGAAAATTTTAATTTTGTTTACTGAATAAATTTGAAGTATAATAATGCAAATTTGAGAATTCTGATTGGTAAATTGAATATAGAAAAGAAAAACATTGAGGTTTAAAATAATATTTAAAAAAAACAGCTTCACGCTGTATTCCACACACAGCAGGTTAGGCAGAGGGAACCTAGTGTTAAGACACTCTATTGCTCACTTTCCACCGAGTACTGGAGGCATACCATGTTGAGTGGCAGAACTCAACGCCGTGCTTTGCCTCGACACCAGAGCGAAGAAATGAAAATATAAATTTATTATTTCTTCGAACCCAAAACCAGTCAATTTTATAGTCAAACTTTGTGCCCCTGCTACACTACTGGCCTCAGTAAATAATATACTTACATAAAAATGTAAAGAACTAGAATTGTGACATACAATATTATATAATGATTACTTTATAATAAATATATTTAAATTCTAATATTTAAGAGATACCCACTCTTATATATTTAAGTATTTTTATGAACAAAGGGAGAGAGGGTTCCATGCCCATCTCTAAATATGTGGGATTCATCCAGTACAATGACTAACAAAACTGGTACATTTTAATAATAGTTCAAAGCTAGAGTCAAGAAAGTTCAGAATTTTTTTATTAAAACGCAATTTAATTTTATTTTTGTAAACCATGTAATGCATGTAATGTCTGGCCGCAAAATATGCCTATGTTCTTAAGAATGATTACTATTACAAAAACACAAACTGTATTATTATATTATAGGCAACTAGAAAAAGATAATAAATCAATATGATCATAAAATATTTATGACTAAATTATTATCAAATGCAAATGTAAAAGTATCAAGGATTATATTCACGAATATTATATCACAAATGTTTCAATGTGTACTAAATTACATTTATACATGGCAATGCAAGTAAGATAATGTATATTCATTATATTTAGTAAAAATATCAATTACGAACTCCTTCCGGAGTGCCTTTTTATTGTTATCTACGTGGACTATTCACAAAATTATTAGAACGAATACTTTGAGTTCGAATAAGCATATTTTAAAATAATTGACGCAAAGTATAAATAATCTGGAAGATTTTTTAAATTATTATTTTGTAGGAATATTCTTTCTGTAAATTTTTTAAACATAGACTTACTTCTATCAATAAGAAATTCCACAATTGACTAGATAGACTATGGACCGCAAAATAAATAGGCATGTCAATAAGATTGTTCAAATGTAAGTAAAACCACAACACTAACCTTTTTTAACAAATACATCCAAAATTAAAGCGCAACACTTTAACACACAACTTTGTACTAACTGCAAAATGTTATAATTCGATTCACACTTTTGATTTTGTATTACTATATTTAAAGCACAAGCCCATAAATTGTCACTGCAATAAGTGCGAAAATGGCGACGCATAAATTTTATTGTAAACAACAATAGTTTTCGAATAACACTAAAAATATGTAACTATTTTAACTAATTTAAGTGTTTTAACTTTGTCAACGACAAAAAAATAATTTAACACTATTAACACAACAAAAACTAATTTCGTTTTGTTTAGCTAATAAGTAATAAAAAGTGCAAAATGCAAATCAAAATTTGCAACGATAGCACAGATGCACATAAAAAAACAGAGCTCTTACATAGAGGATGTTAGACAGATGATAAATTAGTCCACATTTTGACAAATGTCGGTCGGTAGCGTATTACGTACGGTACAGTAGCTACTTACGGTACGATATATATTTTAAATAATTATGATTGTTCAAACATATTGCTATGAAATTAAATATATTTATTATTGTTTGTACCATATTCTTATAATAATAAAAGACGTTGTAGGTCGTAGTGGTTGTGACTTTTAAATTAAGTACATTATCGTAGATATCTAAAACTTAATTTACATTTTGAAAACAATATAGAAAATCTGATATAGATTAAATACATAATACTACTAGCAGCAAAATAGCATACTTCTACATACTAAAATAAAATACGAAATTGTATAATGATGAAGTTATGATTAAAGTTGAGTTTTACATTGTCTGTGCATCTACCTTGAACTTTCTATAATGTCAATCTCAAATCCAAATTATGATGTAGTTGATGTTGTCGAAAATTATTTACTTGATTTTAGTTAAATACTAAAAATATGAATCTTATTTTATGGAAAAAAGTTTTTTAAAGATAAAATGTCGTTTGTTAACGAGCCAGTGTTAAACATAATAGTTGTAGGTTTCCATCATAAGAAAGGTTGTCAGGTAGGCGTCATTATACTTCTTAAATCAATACAGTTTTCGTAAGCAAGTTTAATTAATCATTTTGTTGTTTATTGGCAGGTGGAACACTGTTATCCTGAACTGGTACCGGGTCGTCCATCTGAATTACCACCAGCATGGCGCTATCTTCCAGCTTTGGCATTACCTGATGGTTCCCATAACTATCTTTCAGACACAATATTCTTTAATTTACCTAGTTTGACTGACCCTCCTCACACAGTTTACGGTATATCATGTTTTCGCCAAATCCCTGTCGAGGTAAGAAGGAACTTAATAAATTATTCTAATATTTGTTCCTTAATGCTTATATTTTGTTCTTCTATCAAGACAACTAATTAATATTTTCTGTTTCTGTAGCAAGTGATTCAAAAAACCGAAGATATGACTCGCAGTTCTGTGCAAAAAAGTGTCTGCATAATATGTCGTGTCCCACTTTTTGGAAGGCTTGCTGTAAAAATGGAATTAGTTGTGAGGGCATGGTTTCTGCAAGGTGATTTTTCACAGACAAAACTATTAGAGGATGCCTTCAAACATCTAAATAGTTGTCCTGTTCAGATAGATCAAGCTCTTGAAGGTAAATATAATAACAAATTCCAGTTGGAATTCCATATTGAATTATATAATTTAATGTTTGTTTTTGTTTTAGGTTTGTCAATAACAAAATTAGTAGAAAGTTGGAAACACAAGGCTTTATTACTATTTAAACTTTTGTTATTAAGAAGAAAAGTTCTAATTTATGGATCACCAGTTGGTGCCCTCTCAGGGGCCCTTTTAACTCTTGTATCACTCTTACCACGCTGCTTAGAGTATGGATTGTCACAGTCTGCTAATGTAGTGTGAGTTATTTGCCAGTACATATGTACATACATATATATCATACAGGGTTATTGGTAATTTTCTCTTGAAGGGATGTAGATAATGAGGTTGAGGGACACACATGAGGGACACACTGATTTGGTTCAATAACACCCTAGATTAAAGTGCATCCAAAGTGAGATGTCTTAAATTTTAGTATTTTAAGATACAACAGAATTTTTCCACTTAAAAAAAAAAAAAATTGTACTCAACAAAAGTGTTACAGGTTATTTTTGGATAATGTAGTAATAAACATGTTATTAGTTGGCTATATAATTTGAAATAAGAACCAAGAAGAATGGGTAAAATTTTGAATTGTAATTGACACATAAATATTAACAATTGATAATTTGATTATGCAGTAATTATTATAGTTTTACCGAGTAGACCTATTAGTAGAACTATTGGGAATTTCTATATGTAAAACTTCTCTCTTACTACGAGTAAACCTATTTAGCAGTCAGTGTCTGTCTCGGAATTTGGCAGAAAGTGGGTAACAGAAGTTAAATTATAAGGTCTACATGTTAATATTGTTTCATTGGTAAATCTACTACTAAACTTATTAGTAAGTAAGAAGAAAATTTTCAGAAGCGTTAATGATAAAACTATTTGGTGAAACTACTGGGAATTAATTAATAAATTGTTAACTGTTACACAAAAATTTATAACTAGTTAACTCTGATTTCCGCACAAACAAATGATCAATTCTTGATATTGTATTGCAATTCAAATTTGACTTAATTTGGAACCAATAATGTACAAAATGGTATAGATATAGTAATTACTAGCGGCCCATTCAACAAATAATTTTCTTTCGTAAAATATCAATATACATGTGAAATAAAAATTGATAAAATATGATGTTACAATTTTCAATTATTTTTTGTCACAAAATGCGCTATTGTCACTAATTTATAAATAAATAAATCAAAATAGATCAGCTTCACGCTTTCTGCCGAATTCTGGAGGCATTGCGTATTGAGTGGCAGAACTCAACGCCGCGCTTAACCTCGACACCAGAGCGAAGAAATGGAAATATAAATTTAAATAAATATTTCATCTCTTCGAGTGGGGATTGAACCCACAACCAGTCTGTTTTACAGTCACACCTCGTACCGCTGCGCCACGACTGGCCTCAATTACCTACTTACTTATAAGATATAGATATATGGTGTCGCGGACATTTTTTTAAATCTAATAAAATTTAATATGTTTGTCATATAATGTACTGATATATTGACCTATGTGTGCAGCGCACGCGCTTAAAGCAATTGGTTATGGCGTTCCTTGTTATTTCGTTATTTAAGGCTTGCTAAGACTTACACCGTTTTATAGCCTATAATACTTCTGAAAATTGGAGCTTCCAAACAAAACAAAAAGAAAGTAAATGGGACCAGTAGATCCAGAGATCTTAGCGTTTAAGCAAATATACTCTTCCGCTTTATTATATTAGTAGAGATTCAAGGTCAGGTTTGGAATCCGTGCTATCTACGGAATAAACTACTTACGCCCAATATTAATAACCTATCTCCAACGTCAATCTTAGATTGTTTCATAGATTGGATATTTATCACTATATTATCCAAAAATAACCTATAACAATTTTTATGAGTTAAACTTTAGGTGTTAACTTTGCACTGTTTGTTGAAACCATTGTCGTACAGCTGTATGACAATGCAATGGGTGATATACATGGTGTTGCTATCACATACTGCATACAGTGCATTATTATATTATTAAAAAGGTAACGCAGGAGTTTGATTGGTAGCGCAGCAATAATTCGTTAACTTTTAATGAAACTAAATATACTTTTAGAACGTCACGTAGGTCTTATGGCTTCTACAAAAAAAAAGAAGATTGATATCTAGTAGTACTTATCGATAAATATGTCAATAGCTAATATTTTCCGTAATTTTTAAACATGTACATGTGTATGCTTAATGATCTCATAAGATGATGTTGATACCAACTGAAAAGCTGGTGCCAAAGCTGGTGTCTGAGACAGTGTTGAGAGTACTTTTATAACGTTATCGACAAAAAAAAGAAAATTATATTATTTTAATTAATAATAGGACTCATTAGTTTCTAAGGATTTACATTTCCTTCACGAGTATTGGTTGAATTACAAATAACCCTAAAAATACCCACCATGTTTCTAAATAAAGATTTTGCTTGTTTCATTTTCAGTCTTTCTAGGCCTCTATCACCTATACCTGCATTTCCTTTAGAAAAAGTTGATATTGCTGATACTAATACAACATTCATCAATGGAACAAGTCAGTTAGATGAGGAACTGTCTCCTAAGGAAAGTGGTAATATGATGGATGAAAAAGACAGAGTAAGTAGACAAAGTTTTGATGAATCTCTATTGTCAGATGTGGTTGACAGGCAAGAGCTTTCTACCGGTAGAGAGAAATGCCACAGCATTGGCGAAAAATACAAGTCACAGAAATCTATACCAGAGGCACAGCAAAGTCCTACTATGGCAAGAGATATGAGTGTTGACGGCCTTTACAATTTGACTGGTCAAATTGACCAAACAGAATGTGGATTTCCATTGCCACTCTTTGAAGATGGTTACCTCTGTTTGCCGTATCTGTCGCTGCAATATTTAGATCTTCTCTCCGATGCAGCCGTCAAAGGATTTGTTGTTGGAGCGTCTAATGTACTTTTTAAACAAAAAAGGCAGCTATTTGATGTATTGGTAGAACTTAATGAAATGAGAATAGAGACGGCAGACTTAGTCCTCAGGAGGCAGCTGACCCTCAGTACGGAGGACCTTAGGTTTGCGGATCATGTGGTGCGCCATGCGTCGTCGCAGGGTGACACTTGGATAAGGGACCAATTTGCTAGCTACTTAATATACTTGTTAAGGACTTCTTTGTTAGCAGGTATTGCTTTCACATTATTTATTTATTTTAAAACAGTTTTACGCTATATCCCGCACACAGCAGGCTAGGCAGAGGAAATCTAGTTGTTAAGACATTCCATTCTCCACTTTCCGCCGAATTCTGAAGGTATTGCGTCTTGAGTGGCGGAACTCAACGCCGCGCTTATGGGAATATAAATTTAAATAAATATTTCATTTCATCGAATGGGGATCGGGCTCGCAACCAGTCGCGTTAACAGTCAGACTTTGTACCGCTGCGCCACTACTGGCCACAAATTATTTATTTTTTATTGTTTATATTCCGTTTTCACGGTAAATTAATCTTAATGGGTAACAAATATTTTTAAGATATATCAAATGTTAAAACACTACATAACAGTACTTTAAAAAATTATAATCCACCTCTTATTTAATATATTATATTATGTATGTTATAGATGGGAGTCGCGAGTTGGAGTCTTATAATGCTCAATTTATGTCAGCATTCAAATCAACACCAGCATATGACAAGTGGCTGAAGACAACAAACAACGCGGATATTGAGGCTTTCATGAATCTTACACCTATGCATCCTTTTTCTGGTCAATTGTCTGTCGCTGATATGAAGTTAAAATTTTCTCAGTAAGTTTTTTCTAGTTTCACGCTGTATCTTGTATGTAGCAGGGTAAGCAGAGGAACTTAACGTCCCTCACTTCCCACCCCTTTTGAATAGCGGAACTCAACACTGCGCTTTGCCTCGTTACCAGAGCGAGTGATTCCACCGAGCGGGAATTGAATCCACAACTGTCATTATTACAGCCAGACAATGTGCTGTAGCGGTACTTCGCGGTCTCGGTGGCATTCATTAAGTTAATTACCTAACCTCGGAGTAAGTATATCTTATTAATTTTAATTGCTCCATAGTATTATATTAAACTTATACAGGATGGAAGTGTCAGCACCACTTTAAATGGATCCACAGTTTTAACTACTTTATAAAAGCCTAATACATTTTTTTTTCTCAAAAATTAAAGTGTTTTTCAAACAAAATAAATAATAAAATTATTGTTGTAATATAAAACGCCGTTTGTCAAGAACGACGGACGCACACATAAATCTATCAAAGGGAAACCGCTGCATATGCCTCATTCCGAAATCGAGTCGTAGATATTGGCGGCAAAGTTCAAAGTTGCTTAACCTTTAGTAGTATTATTGTAGTAGTATGCGTTTACGTTATTCGCATCTTTGCGTAGCTGCGTCACATGAAATACAGGTATGGATAAACATCGTGAAATGAAAAAAAAATCCTACGTCTAAACTGTTGAGGTATTTTGATTAATTTCTTTAGATATGGGTTTAAAATATTTTACCCTATATGCTATTCCCGTAAAAGGAGCGCTGACACTTCCATTCTGTATAATTTAATGTTATCATACTTGAAGCAATCTGTGCTTAATCTAAGTTAAATAGGAAGCAGTCCTCTCTAATAATTTAACGTTGTAAAAGTAAAATACTTATGTATGTACGTTAAATTAATTTAATGCTGATTAAAGTCAATTAAAAGATCAATCAAAATCTATAAACAAAAAATTATATAATTAAAAACTTCTTGTTTCGAGTTTCAGCGTTGTTCCGTTTTGTTTACTTTACAAATGTAAAGAAAAACTCCCACCATCCACTTTTAATTATTCATTAATAATAATTGTAACCTTTTCAGGTTATTTATAGTATTGTACTGTTTTGAATTTACTAGGACCTGATGCTTTATGCGGGCGGGTGTTTGTTTGGGTCGTTGATTATAATTGAAATGATTTCATAATTTGAAATATGAAATATCTTATCAGCACAATGTCGACGACGGAGGGCGGCCGCAAGGTCTCAGCGGCTGTGGCGAGCACGGGGCGGGCGGTCGCCAGCACCTCGCGCGCTGTGGGCGGTGCCCTGTCGCACGCGCGCGGCACCCTCTCCGGCTGGTGGAGCGCGCTCACCACCCCCGCGCCCGCCCTCACTGCCGCCCCCGACGACCTCGTTCACCTCGACGATCCCCGGGACCCTGACGACCTCCGCGACCCCGACGAGGCCGCAGAGGTCGCCGAGGACGAGGTCGAGTCTGCGTGCGACAACAGGGCGCGCGACGCCGCCGCCGACCCGCCCGACAAGCTCATACAAGACGACACCATCACTAGTATTAGTAACATACAAGTCATTTGAAGTGTGATACTTGAATAGTAATTGTTATATATTATAAGTGTAGATTATTTTTGTGGATTTTAATAACTCTTTATCATTTTAATATTTTATAATACTTATGTTTCCACTTTTAAAAACATATTTAAGATATCATGTCTAGTTTACATTGTGTTGTACAGACGGCCAAATATTTAAATACAAAATGCTATCATTACAATGTTTGTTTTTAAAAATAATATTTTATAAGAATGTTTGTTTATATTCTATTTTATTCGGCTATTTACTTTGACAGTACTTATTTAGAGTTTTCGAAATGTTTAACTAGTAGTAGGCAGTAGCTTAATATTTATTTACATGCATTGGCATTATCTCAAACATTTATCTTGTTTATAAATAAAAAAGAGATTACAATTGAAAGTTTATTTATTTTTTATTGAATTTTGCTACTTTAGTTTAACTATAAATATTGCCATATTTATGACTTAGTAATTAGTAATAGAAGATTATTGAAATATTGACAGTCAGCCCGTGTGGCGATTGCTTAGGTGATTATAATGTTATAACGGTTATATATCGGACGTGCTTTACATATAAAATATGTAGAAATTCTACTTTGATCTTCTACACAAAATTTGGTATTATGGAAATACAACTGAAACCACATTTGGTCTCATATGTTCTTTTAGTACATAATTATGTAATTTTTGTGTGCAATATAAAAATATGTATGAAACAAATTATTCACATAAATTCGTACTTATATATGTATAATATTTATGTGTGTATTAATTACTTTAGAATACAGGGAATTATCGAGTGTAACAGTTTTGTGTGAAAAGTATGGGCCAATATGTTTGAAATATTTTAGTTGTAGGATTAATTTATGTAAAGTAGAAACGTAGTAAATTTGCTCGTATATATTATAATTTGTGATCTCTAATATATACTTATTGTTGGTATTATAATGTATATTAAACAATTCATGTAATTTAATTTTATTTAATTTTGAACCTTATCTAAATCAAATTATCTTCGATATGTTTCCAGATTTTTAAGATCGCTGAAAATGACTGTTAGATTCATTCTCTCTTCCGAAAAGCTCGACAAATTTTTAAGCTAGTGAAAAATACATATTTTTTTCTATATTAACTATGCCTAGTCGTCGTAGTTAGTGGAGAATGGAAAGCAAAGCAATATCAATTTTTGAAGCATAAAATATATCAATTATACAGGCAATACATAGTTGGCTATCGTTTGTGTGTAGGGCAGGATAGGCTGCCTGCAAAATATAGGGGAGTTGTGAAGGTACAACAAGGTAAACAAGTTATAAGTAATAATAAAAACACTCAATTTGAACTTTGAATTAGATTTATTGCTACTATATATATAGTAATAACATTTATTTTTTGTGCCATTTGAAATAGCGCTGGTGTAACTAATAAGTCAAACGACTATATTGCTCTATCACAACGATTACTATTTGCGAAAACAGTAAGCCTGAAGCTTCGTGTATAAAGAAAAATTAAGTACAAGGTCACTGTCTGTGAGGTAACTCTTAAGTACTCGTAGGTGGTTCGCAGCGGTCGCGCGGCGCGCTCACACGGCCGAGTCGGGCTCGTGCCAGGGCGGGTCGCAGTCGAGCGCGTCCTGCCGCCACAGCGCGCGCAGCCCCTCCGACAGCAGCCGCATGTTGTAGGGCTCCACCATGTTGGACACGGAGGCGTCGCTGGCGGCGCGCACGCCCTTGCCCTCGGGCAGCAGGTCCAGGTCGGCCAGGTCGCCGGCGGGCGGGGAGTCCCAAGCGCCGGCGCCGGCGTCCGAGCGCGGCGACAGCTCGGCGCTGGGCGTGCCTACGAGCGGCGCGCTCTCGTCGTCGCTGCGCGGCGCCAGCCTGTCCCGCAGCCAGGCCAGGCGCTCGGTGGAGCCCCCTCCGCGCCGCAGCCCGCGCAGGCGCAGGTCGTCCTCCACGGAGAGCGAGCGCGCGGCGGGCGCCAGCGCGGCGGGCGCGGCGTCGTCGGCGAGGCGCAGCGAGGAGGGGCGCGGGGCGCGGCGCGCGCGGGGCGGGCGCGGGCGCGCCGTGAAGCTGATGGGCGCGTCGTCGCTCTCCACGCTGAAGCTGACGACGGGCGCGCGCGCGGGCGGCGGGGCCTCTGAAAGCAAGGCGGCCGTGAGGGGCGAGGGGGGCCCGGCGTCGCGCGGCGCGGGGCCCTCCCTCGCGAGAGGCGAAACAAATAAAACGAACTTTCGGTTTAAAACGTTTATTCATAACTTTATCAAAATATTTATCTACGGAATGATAAATGGAATTCTAAAAGGCGAGGAGCTTTTTCCGATATGTACGCTTCTATCAGATCTGGCACAATCTACAGTCATATACGACTAAGTACAAAGGCATAAGATGAACTACAATAGTTATTCCTAAAACAGCCTTAGAATTTAAAAGACTATTATTTTCATAACTGGCTACATAAGAAACATTCACTAGTATTTACATGACAGTTTTAGGACTCTCTTGTGTAATACGTCTACAAAAATGTACAACATGAATAGTTAAGTACAATATAAAACTTGAATAGTAAATATAAAAACTCACAATAAAAGGTTGTGAACATATCTGTTTATCGAAATGTGTAATGGCACAATTAGGACCTTATAATTACTGACACGTGTTTATCACAACCGGGCCGGGACGCGGGACATAGGGCACAGCCAAAATAAATATTCTTAAATTTATTGTAGTCTAAATTATTGCAAAACATTAGGAATGAGGAACAATCGGTTAAATTATATTTATTAAAGGTAAGTCTCTATATATGGCTGTTACAATTATTTTTAAATACGATATTAAACATATCAAGATATTAATAAGTACCACTCCTTTCATTGTATCAATTGTCAACACTTGCTTTGACAGATAACTAGGTTTTGTACCTTTCATAAAAAAAAGTTGCCTTAAAATATTCATAATAAATACAGAATCATAATCAATAAATTGTTTGTGAATCTCTCTAAGGTTATTATAATATGCAAATATTCATTACACAATAAGGTTGGTGTAAAAATTTTTTTATTGTTTTCAATTAAATATAACATTACAAATTAATGCTTAAGTTTCTTACTGTTTCAGCCGTTTGCGGAATACCAGGTATAGATTTTAGATAAAAAATATGATCAATATGTTAACATCCATTAGACAGAATGCTCATTATCTTTTAGCAGTTTAAATATTTTTATAATTCACTATTTATTCTTTATTTCATTTCATATTAATTTTTGTGTAGAAACAGACATTTGAATAGAGCAACTTTGTTCCACAAAAGGTACAACGTACATAAAAAATATATACGTGCTTAAAATAAAAATTATTGTTTTATGATATTTATTATGATAAATTTACTAATAATTATAACATAAGATATGCGTATCTACAATGGCAGATTGAGATCTTTAACATAAGATATATCTCCGATTTATCACTTTGCCTAACTTTAAGTATATTATACAAACAACCATAAATTTAAGTTATTAATCTCAATAAAGCCTCTAAAAATATGGCAACATATTTCAGTAGTGCAATTTAAAAGGTTTACAAGCGTAAAGTACATTTTATGTACAATTGTGGGGAAGCTTTTTGAGACTTTTTGTTATGAAAGCACACTAAGCTCTAAATGATCATGTAATAATCCTTCTTTTAAAGAAGTTATAAATTCTGTCACAAACGACACTAATATGAGATAAACAAGTATTTGACTATTTGAAAATATTTTCAACAAACTGAACCATCCAGCATAAGCCAACACAATAAATATGTTCAGAAAGCTTTTTCTGTTTTTATATTTAAACAAAACGTAGATAGTCAAACACTCGATTTCACTACAATTCTAAAAGTTAAATAACTTCTTGGATAATTAAATTAGAATTATAAAAGTTCGGCAATATTATAGGAACACGTCATCAGAGAGGTTGACGATGACGTGTTCAGGGCGGCGCTCCCCTCCCCCCTCCCCCTCCGAGTCGCTGGCGGAGTGCGGAGAGGGCGCGCGGGGGGGAGGGGGCGCGGCGGCCGGGAGGGTCTCGCGGATGGTGCGCAGGGCCTCACCTGGGGGCGCGTTGGCGGGCTGCGCGGGGGGCTCCGATTGCAGCACGTCCTCCATGGCCTCCTCGTTTAGCGTCTGTAGCGCTCCGCATATCATCTGCTCCTCTAACGTCACCTACAAATATATATGTTTAAAATGTTAAAATAATTACTTAATAATTAGTTCATATGGAATAGCATGCCATATATGTATGTATACACTTTAAATCCGAAAACCCCTCTACTGTACTTAGAAATACATACAATTTAGGTTGATACGCAAAGGTTCACAGGTCGGTCATCACTCAGTAAACTTCAAGCAAAAAAAAACGCTTAATATATATTTTTTTCCTATTTACTTCCTCGCTCTAGTAGGGAGCCCAAGCGCAGCGTTGATTTCGCCACTCAACAAACGCGTTATAGAGCAAGCAAGCAATGTCAATTGATATATCTACTATTCGCCTAATCAGTTGACTACATAGTGTGCGCGCGAATCCCAAGTCTGCAGTAAAATAAGTAACACGCACACAGTTGAAGTGTTGCAATATTTACTTTACACAGGAAAATAGATAAATTTAAAGGAGGGGCGTTCATTTTTAAATTGGATGGCCTACACATGTGCGCGTTAGGTACAGGTTTAATTTTCAAATGAGCTACTTGTGAAGTTACCCAAATTTACATCGTGATGTCATATACAATATTTCATATATGAAATCATATATAATAGGGATGTGCAAATAAAAACTTTAAACTTAAAATAAAAATATTAAATGCGCTTACATCAAACATTGTCACAACACACAATTCAAATTCTATTTAAGTTAAATCTACTTCTAATTCATTTTATTATTGAAATACACGCATAATAAATTAATATAAGTAGATCGTGAATTGTAAAAATATTTCAAACTATAAAAAGATGCGTTGTGTCTAATGAACTACATGTAACATATTTATGATAACTTTTTATTAAAAACCTTCACCTGGTATTCCGCGAATGGCTGCAATAATAAGAAAATTAAGCATTGATTTATATATAATAATTAATTTAATTGAAAACATAATAAAAAAAAATCCCTTCCGTGTTCCGTGTTCTTAGCATACAAGGAATATATAAGTAGCTACAATTGTTGTATTGAGAATACAATCAATATCAATGATATCATGATCATTATAATTTTATTAATATAAGTAAGTTGCGAGTTTTCGACCAAATCGTATGGCAAGAAGTATAGCAAAATGATTGAAGAAATCGATTGATGGGTTGATTCAATGACCGGTGTGATAGTCAGTTAGTTGGCAGGTGGACACTTGATTTGGTGGTGGATGACGGATGACGGGTGACGTGTGATGGATGATGAGTGACGGATGTATGATAGATAGATAATTTACTTTACAATTAAGTATATGGTACCATACTGGAGTTCCGTATAGATATAGATAATTGTTAATGTAAAGATATTATAAAACTGTTTGTAATTTATTACCTGCTTTTCAACATTCGACGGACGCGACCTCTGGTGTTCAATCCCCGACCTCGGTTTTACGTTGTCTGTTTCCGAGTCGCTCACTTTATCGGCTATCACTGTAAATGGAGTTATTATATATTAACATAAGTACATATTACATCACAGAATTAGCTGGTAGGTAAACACGCTGTAAATAAGTAGGCAAAATAAATTGACTACATTTTTTTTTTATATTTCTTACTGACAATTGGTTAGTAAAATGTTTAAAAGAATATTAACACAAAAGAACGCCAAATTTATACAAATACTAGCGGCCCACTCGCGGCTTCGCCCGCATACTATCTATAACTCTTTTGTTATGTTCCATTTGTTAACAGATTGAGCATGTCATTTATATAATATTTAATCATTTTTCATAAGTCTGAGAAAGTGTAAGCACTAACACAAGTCGTGGCGAGAGGATGTCATTGGAGGCCACCCGGGACTCTTAATCCTGATCTAGGCTTGAGGCCGTAAACAGAAAGTTGAATTATTATTATTTTTAATTCTTTGAAATATCAACTTGCAATTTTCAATTATTTTTTGTCACAAAAGTTAGATATAAATATACGGTGTCGCAAACTTTATTTGAAAATTAATGAAATTAAACGTATTTTTAGTACAATATACTAAAAATACAATACAATGTACATATAATATATATCTATAACTATATATGCAGTGCACGCGGTGAAAGTATAAATATGGTGGCGTTCTTAATTATTGTCATTTCGTTATTTTAATGAAGTTTTCATACAAAACAAAAAAGTAAATTCGACTAGTAGTTCCCGAGATCTTAGTGTTTAAACAAACAAACAAACTCTTCCACTATATTATATTAGTATAGATAATGGAAAATTATAATGACTCACAGCAAAGTTTATTTAAACATATATATATGTCATGTATTATCTTATAAAGGATACTTTATCAATTACTTAATTTAAGCAATTATAGCAGTTCTTATTATAGTCTCATTATAACATGATCACCCCGCTAGGGACAAAGCGTGAAGCTAAGTTAAGTTAAGTTTACGACGAAACTCTTTCCTTCATAGTATCTTTTTTTTTAAATATATTTGTAAAAGGTTAACCAGCAGTTGTTACAATGTTACTTATAAAAGTAACACATGCAATACAAAAAAAATGTAATTGTACAATTTTATAAAGGTAAAAACAGCATGCAATTACATATTGTGTTACTAATATCTAATGTTTAATAAAATAAAAAAAGTGTTAATTTACTTGTATGCAGTGTAAGTGCTAGCCGTTATCTTATCGTATTTTTTTAGCTTCACGCTGTATCTTACACACAGCAGGGTAGGCACATGGAACCTAGTGTTCACATTTTGTGTCGCCGATTTCTTGCTTTGCCTCGACACCTAAGCGAAGATATGAAAATATTCAATATGTCATTTCCCAAAGTGGAAATCGAACTCACTAGATAATCCTATCGTATCTTCCAATACAATAAATTAAGGGGACATACCTGTAACAGTAGGAGGGTTCAGAGGCACGTTCGCCTCCAACTCGCGTAAATTGATTATAAGCATCTTGAATAGTTCCCAATCGCCGAACGGTAGATCTAATATCTGCAATGACAATATTTATATTTAGTATTGTTTACAAGTCAGGTGGACGCTGTCCCCGCGGTGCGTCGTACCGGCTTGAGGTCGGCGAGGCGGCACACGGCCAGCACGAGGCCGCACACGCGGTGCGCCGCCAGCGCCGCCGCCGCCGCGCCGCCGCCCGCGCCCAGCGCCGCGCGCGCCAGCCCGCACACGCGCTCCACGCTCAGACAGCAAGTATAGCGGAGAGTCGTACCGGCTTGAGGTCGGCGAGGCGGCACACGGCCAGCACGAGG
>JAATLQ010026509.1:0-13561 GCA_013421005.1 Heliconius erato x Heliconius himera | reverse complement strand
GTGAAATTTTCAAGTAAATCGGTTCAGTAGTTTCAGAGAAAAATGCGGACAACAATATGTCGACAGACAGACAGACAGACAGACAGACAGACAGACAGACAGACAGACAGACAAGAAATTCAAAAAAAATCTTTTTGCTTTCTATTAGTCTTTTTAAGTGTCCCTCTATCCATTTCAGTCAAAATTACTAAATGTACAGACAAAATATTTTTACTGTCTTATTATATATAGAGATTAAGCAAAAGGTGCTTACAGTTTTAAGTTGTATTTGTCAATTGAAAATACCCGTCACGTTCAACAACCTTTGTTAGTCCAATAATATTCCTCTAAGTTTGATGTCTTCAAATTGAATCCTAGACTAGATCATGTTCGTGCCTAATAGGTATATAAGAAAATATTTTTTATTCATATCTGTCCAGTAGTTCTGAAGATGTGACTGTACAAACAGACAAACCGACAAACAGCTTTTTAAAAATTTATTGTTTTGGGTTCTATTACATTGATGTCCTCAATAATACATATTATAATATGTAAAAATATAGATTTGCTATATAATTTGGTTTTTTTGTCATCGCCAATATTTTTATACACGCATAGGAATGTAGGTAACATTTGCATTTCTTTCACATAGAAGTGGAATGTACTATAATAGTTTTTAAATTCTTTCAATTATTTGTCAATTCTTTCCTAATGCTCGAGTTCAAATCTCACATCGATATTTTTTCACGCTGTATTTCGCACACACCGAGGTAGGGAGCGGAAACCGAATTCTCCGTCGCCGTCGAGTGACATTAAAGTGAGGAAATGGAAATATAAAATATTTCCATCTCCTCGAGTGGGGGTCGAACCCATAACCTGACCGCATTTACAGTCACATGCTTGTGCTCTTGCACCACGACTGGCCTCAACGATTACAATTTCAGAAAAAAAATATTGCTATAATAAATAGTTCCACTTTAAAACGTAACACAATATATTATGGCTAAATGCTTTGTTGTATTATTACACAAGTTCCTAAAGCACAGGCCGTGAACTCGCGACCAATCGTTACAATCGAGACATTACCTATAAATCACCAATATCACACGTTTATATATATTATCAGCCACTTACTGACGTCCGCGTCGAGGCGTGGAACCGAACCTGTACCGTATACGGGAATTTTTATTCAATTTTAAAATCAATAGATAACTGCCGCAGTGTGGACCAGAGAGGTCGTAACTTCATGTGGATATATGAAGTTGTTGGTGACGCGGAGGTGTTAATAATAAAATATAAAATTATCGAACCATCATAAATTATGGTGCGCTGTGGTGCGCTGTAGTGCGCTGTGGTGCGTCTGTTGCGGTCGATGTGCATTGTGTTGTTGGTGACAATAGTAGTAAATGGTGGATAAAGTAACAATGATTTTTTTATTCCACGGATTTTATGGAAATCTTGATGGTGTACGAGCGCGTGTGTCACACATTTATACCTATACTTTTAATAAAATCGTAAAGGATCGGTGTTTATCCAGGGAAGGTATATCAGAAAGTATATCATTTAAAATCGTAATAGAAACAAAAGCAATGGTTTTCAAAGTTTGTCTGTGCGTTTATTCACGCTAATTTCAGAATCGGCTTAACCAATTTAATTCCAGTTCTTATTGTTGTATATTGCCAAGCTTTCGTTTAGTGTTTGTTTTATTTAAATTGGCTTGTAAATAAGAAAAATATGCCATTTTCGTACGAAACGAACAAAGAGATATATTCTGACGGCGTATCATAATCAAATTTTATGCAAATTGTATATAATAACTGAATGCATTTTTACGAGCTATTTCAAGAAGCTAAAAGCTACGTATAGCAACTATAGACCTGTTAACGTATTTAGTGCTTTTCCTCACAATTTTAACGAATAATTACTAATTTGATCTTATAAATCATTTATCTCTTGTTTAATTATTAAATAATTGTTATTTTCAATAATACACTTTTGTGAAGATATCACTAGTTTCAAAAGTCTTTAACATTAAATATTACTACGTGATTGGTGATATTTGTTAAGAAAAGTCTAAAAATGAAAAGTGAATGTATATTGCATATTGTATTTTATGCAAAACACATTATTTTCTTTCACTTCCCATTACTGTTACAAGTTTGCAACCGTCGCGCTAACAGCGAGCTGACAGAATATTTATTTTAAAATGATAAAATGATCGTATGTTCCCTGATCAGAAAAGATACATTTTAATTAGTGGCAAGTTTATAGATATAAAAGAATTCCATTAAACACAATACGTTTGGTCACAAGACATGGGCTATTTATCTTATTTGTAGGTATTGTCGTAATTGCCTCTGGTGTCCGTGGTGTCGCGTAGTGTCGCGTGGTGTCGCGCGGTGTCGCGTGGTGCCGCGCGGTGTCGCGTGGTGCCGCGTGCCGTCTCTAGTATAGGCGTGGTGTCCCG
Source organism: Heliconius erato x Heliconius himera (assembly GCA_013421005.1). Lineage (NCBI taxonomy): Eukaryota > Metazoa > Arthropoda > Insecta > Lepidoptera > Nymphalidae > Heliconius > Heliconius erato x Heliconius himera. Next base: position 11,115 of record JAATLQ010026509.1, on the reverse strand, counting down.
GCGAGGGGTCACGTCGTAAATCTCGCCGCAATTAGCCGTTGTTTCCGCGCCCGAGATAACACTTTATCATTGTATTTTGTAATTTGTCACACCCACTTGTCCATGTTTTGTTCGTGGTCCGGGGACGGGGACGGGACCGGGGACGGGGACGACGACGGGGACGCTCATCAGCGCGGAGGATCAATATTTTTAATTGCTTACACGATTTATCAGCCGGCCACTGCGTTATTGATCGCCTCTATAATTTGAGAGCTCCACGTTTATAGGATGTTTTAGGTTTAATTTTGAATTATGATGTTGATTTTTATTTGTTTACTTTTGTATTTTGTTAGCATCAGGTTTCAACATTTGTTCTGTGTTTTTCTTTGCGTTTTTTAGCTTCAAACTGTAGAAGGGTAAGTAAAGGGAACCTGGGAACTTAGTAATAACATACTCAGTTTAAATGAAGACATTTCCATTCCTCATATATCATTTAATTCTCAAGGCATTTAATTTCGTGGCAGACTGAACTTCATCTCCTAGCTGGCTTTCTGGTTTGCCAGAGCGAGGAAATGATACAATTAAATATTTTATTTGATGTGATGATATTTAAAGCCACACGCTTGCGCCCCTGCGCTACGATGGCCTCAATGTAAATATTATTTTATTATGATATTACAAGGTTCTATATGGTCACCGCAGTAAATATGAAAGTAGGTATAGAATATAAGTTGTTTTATAATAATTCTAAGTTCTAACTTTCTAAAATATATTATTTTAAAAGAAATGTGAGAAAAATGTGTATGCAATATGATAGTGTGTATTAAGTACGATGTAAGTCATTAACATAATAAGTACTTAATATTTATATTTGTTATGAGAAGTTCTCTCGTTATTATCTCGTTAGGAAAACAGTAGAGGGAAGAATAGAAGTGATCATGATTATTGTAAACTGAATTTTTATTTCACTTTGTTTAATGTGATAAAATTGTATATATGTAGCCTTCTTCAATAAATTTACTTTACTTAAAATACAAAGAAACAGAAAGAAGGACAGAAACCTGTAGTTAATAAGATTAGCGCATTGGACCAAACACTCTTCAGTTATGAAATCAATCAATTCAATCAATCAGCATCACGCTGTATCCCGCTAGTTATGAAATATTGGTATAAATATAGATTTTGTAAGCTATGTTTGTTTACAAATAATAAATATATAAAATTTAAATTAAATATATAAAAAAAGTTAAAAACAAATATTTAATACATAGCATTCTCTTATGCCAGATAATTCAAGACGATAATTCGTAGTAATTATCTTTGGGTGGCGGAAATTTGTAAAAATCTCCCTACAGAGATACTAACAACATAAATAAGTTATAACAATCGTTTGAAAATTTCGACGTAGTTTGATGAGAACGTATGGCTTAGTGGTCAGAGCGCCTGGCCGGTTTCCAGGAAATGCGGGTTCGAGACCCTCTACGTTAAAATTTTTAAACGTTTTCTAAATAAATATTTTTCTTTCTTAAATGTGGAATAACACTTTTAAAAAATGCTAAAAACAAGTAAATAGTAGTCAAATTGACAGCGTGGCAGTGACTGGCGATCCCGCGGTGAAAACTTACTGAAAAACAAATTTGTCATCGATAAATAAGTTCGTTTGTATAAGCTCGGTCAACTTCCGTCTCGTGGGAGGCTTTAAACATCGTGCTACTGAGAGTTGGGAATAGCTTTACTTCGACTTGTTGTGTCATATGTTATTAAAAATAATATATTTTTATTAATATTTATTAATCTTAACAGCTTATTTCATATTATATGACAGACTTTGTTTAATTTCTGTTTAAAAACTTATATAAATAACGGTAGCAAATATGAAAGCAAAAACTTTAATTAACATAAAAAATTAAATAAAAAATCAGCTATACGCTTTCTATATTCTGCACACAGCAAGGTAGGCAACCTAGTGTTAAGGCAATCCTTTCCCCACTTTCCGCTGAATCCTGGAGGCATTGCGTGTTGAATGGCGGAACTCAACGCCGCGCTTTTGCTCGACGCCAGAGCAAATTTTTAATTATTAAGATTTGATATATCTCTTAGACTGGAGATCAAAGCATAACCAGTCGATTTTACAGTCCCACTTTGTGCCACTGCGCCGTGACTGGCCTTCAATTTACATAAGATATTAATATTTCTTTGAAATCTTTTTTTCGCCCGCTTAAATTACATGATTCTGTTTATTAAATCAATATTTAATAAACAGATTTTATTGACAATTAAAATGACTTCTAATATGATTTTTTATTACTTTAATCTGTAATTTTCTAATATGACCGTTTTACTATATTATCATAATTTCTATAAGAATTTTTGATTGTTTTGAACTAAAAAATATGACCATTGTTGATATTTATAAAATATACATAAAGCTAATTATTTATTATACGTATATATTTTTGTAATATTACGTTCTTTTTACTTATGTAATGTACGTCTCATCATTCTTCATTCTCATTTATCATTTTAAAACTCTCTTAAATGTGCTGATATCAGCGAATAATTTAATTTACTGCTTCAGAAACAGCCTTAAATGTTAAATTATTGATTTGGGGTCAGGATTAATAATATTGTTTGTAAAATAACTGTAATGATTGCATATTAACTTCTGTACAGTTTTTAAATTAGTTACATATATTATTAGCACTGTACTTAAATTAGTTACATATATTATTACTACTGTACAGTTTTTAAATTAGTTACATATATTAAATGTACAATTGGTAAATATGTACATAGTTATTAGATAGTACATGTAGAAAGGCTGTTTTTAGGCATTTTTACATAGATTTATTTCAAACGAATGAACGAACCAAAAAATGTATTTACTCGATATTTCTTTATATCAAATCGTTCTTTATCTCTTTGTTGAATTAATTACGACTTAAACTTAACTGTTATGTTATGAAGGTAATCTCCACTAACAATTCAATTTTGTTTACTTTATTGCATAAAATATTGTATAATAATGCTTAAAAATATATATTTTTATTAACAGTTATATAACCAAGACGTTTCGAATGTCATTCTTTAGCCAGGAATCTTACCAGCGCGATTGCAATATAACATTCGCAGACAAACTAATGCCTTGAGTTTACTAAATGCCGATAACTTTTTTTTAATGAACCGATTTTGATGAAACACACACTTTAATAGTTAAGTTGAGTTAAAACAAAGCAATTGGTGAAACATTTAAATAAATCGGTTCAGTACTTTCGGAGATTAGCGTGACCATACATATAGACAGACAGACAAGAAATTAAAAAAAATATTTTTGCTTTCTATTATTCTTTTTAAGTGTCCCTCTATCCATTTCAGTCAAAATTACTAAATGTACAGAATACATATTTTTACTGTCTTATTATATATAGAGATAGAGATATCGCCTGAAAACCACAATATACAGAACCCAAAGGTTATTCGTAGTGCCTGCCCTAATAGACAATGTATGTACTCGTATAATGAGGGAACTTAAATTGACATACTATAGATGGTAATGGTGTTACCCCGCGGTGATATACAGACTAATAATATTTAAGATATTGGCTATTGTCGACACAACTGTGAGCTTCCAGTAATACAATATTGACATTTTCAGTCATATCTAATTGGCAATCACAAACAACAGCCTTATTGCTCAAACAATATTTTAATTTCCATTTAGTTACTCTTCCAAGTGTATGGAGACCTGAGACGCGCAGACGCACCTGGCTTCAGAACAATTAGCAGCCTCTTTTGTGAGGCTCGTCCCACAAGAGCTCCTCCCACGCGCACTTAGCGACAGTCGGGCTGTTTGTACACACAATGTATGTTTACAACACACGACGTAACTCATAAACACTACGACGCGCTCGAGTCTGTTTGTTTGTTAACGGTGCGCTTTAACTAATGCTTACATACAATGATTATATTATTAATTGTTTATAGGCCTTGTAGGCGTTGTTACAGTAGAGGACAGTAACGAAGTCAAAATATTTGATATTTCACTTTCTCGATTTGGTAACGAGGCAAAGGGTGGCGTTGAGTTCCGCTAATCAACACGCAATGCCTTCAGAATTCGGCGGAAAGCTAGGATCGAAAGTGTCTTAATAGGAACGGACTTTCTTAACACTAGGTTCCCAGGTTCCCTCTGCTATCGGCGGGATACGGCGCGAACTTAAAAATAATATGCCATTTATGTAGGCGTACAATTTTTTTAAGTTATTTCTAGATATAATATTATCTTTACGTAAATGTATATATTACAGTAAATATCTCTGTAGTTCTATATCATTATTCAAGCTTAGATCCGCGAGCAAAGAGATGCAAGACGTGATAACGTCCCACAGACTACAGATTGCACCGAAGTATGGCAGTACTCGTAAAACGGGCAGCCATTTATCGAGATCTCAGGCGAGTATTAACATAAAATGGCCGGAGATGGTTCCCCGTTTACAAAACACGCATCGCGCTTCCTGCACGAGCACGAGGCGCGTCGAGCAGGTAACTGCACCTGCCGGACTCAAACCTGCTACTACACCAGTACACCCTTACACCCGTACAGTATACTACTTACTAGTATATTGTGTTTGTGGACAAACGAGACTGAGTCTCGGTCTTTAAGTATTAAGGGAAGATGTTGTTTTTTCTTATTTTTAGTTTTTTCCTATATTTTAGGACAAAAGTCAAGTAAATAAAAAGTTAAGTAAATAAAAACTTTAGTATTCTTTTTTTGTTTCACTCTGTATTCGGCATTTAGCAGGATAAGAAGGGATAATCGTGTGATCGTAGGATTTAGCGAAATCTAGGGCTAGACAGGCTTTCAGCTTATTTGTGTGTGAAATAGTGGACCGTGTGGCCTAATGGATAAGGCGTCGGACTTCGGATCCGAAGACTGCAGGTTCGAGTCCTGTCACGGTCGATGTGTTTATATCGCTATGTACATTGCAATTTTTTTTGTTGAAAAATTTTGTTTATTTTATTCTTTTTCAAGTATATTGAATAGGTTATGAAAATATTTGAAATGGGAAAAATAACTTACGCTTTCCATTAGTACATGTTATAAATAGTTTTTTTTGCTACGTTTGTGCACCTGCGCCACGACTGACGTCGATAGTTTTTACTTTTTATGTTGGAAATTTAACAGTTTCTGTAAAGTAGATATAAACTATTAATAAAAGACGTAATCAAAAATTTACCTGAACCTGTGAACCTAGCGTTAATACACACCATTCCGATTGACACTCCTGTTTTCCACTTACCACCAAATTTTAGAGGCAAAGTTGCGTGCTGAGTAGCGGAGCTCAATATTTTTTCCTCAAGTGTGAGTCGAATCACAACCTATCACGTCACACGGCTGTGCTCCTGCGCCAAGAATGGCCTCATTCGATCATTCTTTCATTTCTTTTTATAAATAACTTGAGTATCGTGCCTGTAACTAAGCTATTGTAGATTTGCTTTCGCATTATCCATCGCGTAACAAGTAGTTTCGCAAGCGAAGTTCGCAGAGATCTACTCGCAGTTGGATCTCGGAGTTCGGCAAATTATATTAATTACAGTAATCATAACAGCGCGATGGCCGCTACTCTCTACCTCTACCTACATACCTCTTTCTCTATGACCGGTAATGATAGAGTCTGCTCGACGTGAGCTCCTACAACGTCGCGGGCTGGAGGTACACTTTAGTTTACCTTTTTATTTTGTGTGTTTATATGCAACTACATTCGATTCTTCGCGTATTTATTTATTTTCATTTTCTTATATGCGTATTGACATATTTTTATTTCATTTTCTTCATGTTAAAATGCTGAGCATGTAACCTACATGCTAAAAAGACTAAAAAGACATTGGACTAATGGAAAAGTTAACTATATTGTAATATAATTAATAACTGTCACAACATCAAATATAGTCACGTCGTCGTTTAGTCACCGTTGTTATTTTCTGGTAGACAAAGGGCGGCGTTGAGTTCCGTCGCTCAACACGGAATATGTCAAAAGAGGAATGGGAACCCGTATAACAGTTTAGACAGAGGCAATCTATGCCATGCAAATCTATGGGAAAAAGCGTGAAGATGTTTATTTTAATATTAATATTCTTGATGTACCACGAGCTTTATATCAATAGTTGTGCAAGTACGGCGGAGAAGGAATTGGAGCACTCGTAAAACTAACGATCACGTGACAAATTAAACAATAAAATTCTGGGATACCCACCGCCAATAAAACCACCTATAATTAAGTGCGGCCATAGCTATAATATACAGTGCGGTTGACGAGTCGTGACTCGTGACTGCGCTGAAGTTACATGTGTAGATTTGATTTTAGACTTTTGATTATTTTCTTCCCGAGCGCAGAACAATGCACAAAAATTTGAAAGCCTAACTTCAGAACGGACACGACTCGTCAACCGTAGTGTACCTAGTTTTATTCTTAGTGAATTACTCTCATAGTTTTAAGTATAATATTCTTCTCAATCACGACGGTGCCCTTGTTTACTATTTAAAATTGTGATCCATGTTATAAATCTGATAAAGTCTCATTTATTTTTTTTGCAACGTAATGTTATATTTTTATGAACATTTAAAGATGACCACCAAAGTGGTTATTCTTATTACTGCTTCGGTTCCAAAACTTTTTAAATATATATTATACTAGCGGACCCGGACGCGGCTTCGCCCGCTTAAACTTTACGAACGCTTATAGATATATTTAGGAAATTGTTTGTGAAAATATCTAACTAATTTAAATAAAAAAAATATAAGTAAACGTAACCATAGTAAATAAAATATTAATAAAAAAACTAAACAAAACCAGCTACATTATTAATAATTTTATCTCTTTCTGTATTACTATTTCCCCGAGCTAATATCCAGAATAACTGAACTAATTTTTATTAGACTTTCAGTGATCGATTTTACTGATTTACCCGGGAATCTTTTTACTCGTTTTCCTTGCCTTCCTTTTTAGTCCTTTCTACATTAAATATGATAAGTTTTGCGAGCAATATCAAATAAAATCCCAGAAAACTAAAACCACAATTTATTAAGCGTATAACAACGGTATAGATAACCATCCAACCGAGATGAAATAACCAACAATTCTCTTACTTAAATAATATTATACCGATGCCGCGCAGGGCCGCAACTTACACCACACCAAGAAATTTATGAAAATCTAACTAATCTGCTCCTCGAATAAGCGAAGAACCAAAGAAAAGTATAAATTAATTATAAACAGCAAATAATTACATAAAAATTAACAGTAGTTCAAAAATGTATGAAAATTTATAAAACCGTCAAAGTCATCTGCCCGTTCGCGTCGGTCGTATGCTAGGTTATTTCGAATCAGTGACATCTCCTTAATTATTTATTAGAATGTTATACAGTGAACTATAATTTCAATCTAGATGAAATGCTAAAAGTGACTATTATATTCATTTTCATAAGGATCAATATCAAATTATAGAAAATACATACAACAAAAACCCGATAAATATAAAGTAAATTAATTAAAATGGTTACTTGTTGTTACTGTGTTACTTTGCTCAAGCTTCAGAGATAAATATGGTATGTGTATCGCGGACTTTTTTAAGCATTATTTAAAGGACAATATTTTTGTAAAACATTATTTTTATGTATCTCATAAGGTTGAGTCGGCGCACGCCATGTATGCGTTAAGCAAGCTCATTTTGGGTAACGTTTGCTTATAACAACAAATAAACTTTGCAAACCGTTGCTTAGCAACGGTCGGTTGTTATTAACATGGCGGAATAAATTGCCTGTCAAATTGAAAAATACTTTAATATATTAGTATATATCGACAATATTACAAATATGAGAAAAAAAGTAACCTATGTTCATCCGAAGACCCTCAAGTATCTCTGTATGAGTATTTTATTACAATTGAATTAGCGGTTTGGCCCTGATTGCGGCACAGACAGACAGACAGACAGACAGACAGAGTTACTTTCGAATTTATAATATAGGTATGGATTGGTTTTGGGACTTACGTTGAATCGAAAATGAAAGTTATACGTCAAATACAAAACACAAGAAATTTGGCCGTAATACAATTTGAATTCATTTAAAACAATTGAGTATTATAGTATTGCATACGGCATCGTTGATGGCTGACTGAGTGTAGTATTATTACTAATAAAAAGAAATTCATAATAAAAAAATTGTAAAGTTATACCATGGATGGATTTGGAAGGGAACCAGTTGAGTTGGTTTTTAGATCTTCTCTGCAGAACTGCCTTGCCGGCGGGTGCGGCGGTATATTCATATTATTATTAAAAAGTGCTTGCGAAATATCTTCTACATATAGTCGTTTAGTCTAATGACCAGTATTAGTACAGTACGTGTACCTCCACACCTCGTTTAGACTCATCATTCATCGTTCCGAAGGATTTTTCTTGTACCATAGACATTCTTTAAAGGATGTGCTTTTAACATAGTTTATATATAAAAAGTGGCTGTAAAATGTATGGTATACGTACAGACATACCGCGTCTCTCATCTAACGGTGGCGCCTCTATAGGAAATAATAAAACTGCAAAAACTCTCCTCTCACCGCTCAGAGCTCTACGGTACTTTACTTTCCACATCTGTCATCGATCGACAGGTATGTGATATACTCGGACGAGTGTTGCTTATAACAATTATATAATGGAATTCGATCAATTATACATGTATTTATTGACAATTTACTAGACTAACTACGGAGCTTGCTTTTTATACCGGTATTTGTATGGTTGTTTTACGTATTAATATCATTCTTCATATATATAAACATTATTTCGCAGTTTCGCCTATTTAAGCTTATTATTTTATAGCAAATTTATCCAAAGTCTTTATATGAATTATAGCTTATGATGATATATAAGCTGTGTTAATGTGAAGTTTCATTTAAATCCGTTCAGTAGCTTTTATGTGAAAGTGGAGGCCATATTTATAATATTTGTAGGGTTATCTGAGGACAAAATGAAAAATATGTAACAGTATTTATCGAAGAGCAAGTTTAATATGTGATAATGTTGATGCTTAAGTAATAGTTTGTTACGAAGCAAAGAAGTTCTTTACGAATCTTTCAAGATTAACAACATAGGCAAAGAAACTTAGAACCAATTTTCCTCAAACGGGTACATTTATTGAAAAGGGGGTCCCCTACTATATACTTTATTACAACTTACCTAGTGGGAACCAAATATTTAACCACTACGTGTACACACACTGTACAATTACTAGTAGGTAAATTATAATACCCATACTATATCCGAAACGAAATGAACGGAAAAAAACCCTGTTTACCTCAATGTATATCTTGTATCTATGATATGTAAATGAAGGCAAGTGTATTGTAAGTCAAATAACTCATAAAAAATTGGGATGTATTTTGCGTGACTGGAGCGGCGGGGGCCGGTGGGGCCCCGGGGGGGGTCGCGGGGGCCGGAGGGGGCCGGTGGGGGCTGGTGGGGGCCGGGGCGGCGCGAGAGAGGAATACTAAGTGTGTGTTAAGTGGTACCACGTATCTGATGGTACCACGAACTTTTCCTCTTTAGGACCGTTAGATGGCTATCTGTAAAAGTACCTATTTACTTAATTTAAGTTTTAAAATATCAAGTTCTCGCATCTCATAATAATTCATGTTTATGTATGCGGCAGATATCTACTTCAGAAATCAAGGAGATATTTTTGACAACTTTTACATTATTTTCGTTTTAAAAAGGCACTGTAATTTAAATAAAATAATAATATTATTTTAAATAGATAAATCTTTTGTAAATTCATAGAGAGTAGCGTGCACTATAAAAACTATTAAAAACGACGTTCGCTGACATCGCAAATTTTCGTCGTCAATTTTTCCCAAGTCAATTTCCGGAGGACGTGGAGAACTTGAGTGTGTTGGTGACGGAAGCCACACTTTGTTAACAACTGATATCTTAATACTATATCAGAAATATCACAAGCTTTTTTGTTTTAGGTCTCATAGATTAAATATAACTAAGTATATATCTCAGTTCAAATGTCCATCGACGTGACAGCTACAGCAACGCTGAAAGCTCCTTCATGCGATAAATGTTGAAATCTATTATTTATGAATAGGGCGTGCTTATTTTGATGGAATTGGAATTTAGAGGATTCAAATAGCAAATGGAATAGTTTTGTGTATATTGTACTTGTTTCTTTTGTGTTAAACCCAAAATGCAGGTTGCAGTTACGTCAGCAGATTGACTTCATTCAAAAATACGTATTTATCACATGATATTAAAATAATAGGTCAGTCGGGGCTCAGAGGCACAAGCGTGTGATTGTAAGCTCGACAGGTTGTGGGTACTATTCCCACTCGAGGAAATTAAATATTTAACATTTTGATTTCGGCGCTCTTCGCGGCGTAGAGTTTCGGCACTACCTAGGCTCCCCATGCCTTGCTACATGTGGGATAGCTATCGTTGTGAACGCTGATATTACTTATAAAATTATTTTCCCCAAAAAACATATCAGTCAAATAAATATGTCATCTTTGGGAAAAATGTTGTGGTTACTTTTAAAATGACGACGATGTCAGCGGCTTAATAAATACTTTTTTTTATTTAATTTCGTACGAGAGAGACTGACGGAACTCTGATCATCACATTGCAAGCCCTAATCATTCCTTAATAGAAGATGCCACACCAATCAAATATTATTTAACAGGCAGAGGGAACTTGACATCTTAGTGTTAAGACACTCTGTTCCCAATTAAGACACTTACATTCCCTGCCGAATTTTTGAGAAATTGCGTGTAGTGCTTTGCCTTGCTACCAGAGAGAAGATACGAAACCTCCTCCGAAAGGAACGCCACGACGGCTTTTATTTATTGTATAATTGTTCAAATAGCTACATTAAGATACTCTACACTACTACACCTGCTGTGACTTCACACCAGATCCATATTATTAGCAAGTTGCAAGTGTCTCATGCGAGGAGGTCCGCAAAGGAGGCACCGCGGGGGGAGGCGCCGCGGGGGAGGCACCGCGGGGGACTATTAGAAGGGCTGAGCGGTATTTGCAACAATTTACATTTTATAACACTTGTGTAGTTTATAGATTAGTTACCTA
>JAATLQ010026501.1:49845-70759 GCA_013421005.1 Heliconius erato x Heliconius himera | reverse complement strand
ATAACGATGACATCCCAACGCACGGCCTTAAGTTGGTCCTGACTGAGTGTCTCAACTGGCTGAGCTTACCGCTCAGGTGACATTTGATTATCCTTCCATTCCCACCAAAAAACTCTCTCTGTATCTGGTCTAGGGCAGGTACACAGTCCTAGGGCCAAAGGGCCCCCTAACGATGCACCCATATTGATGGTTGCCGCTCGAGACCACCCCAGCGCCAGAAGAAAGGAGCTGGACTAGAGCTATTCAATGCTAGCTCTTTAGTAAAGTAGGTTTAGAAACAATTGCATATATTTTGGAGCGCTTTAAATAATCATCAATCATCAATCTTTCGTTCATCAATCTTTCGTTTAAATATTTTTACTTAAAGGAATAAAAGGTAGACTACCTATTACGTTGTTTATGATTTTTACCATTTAAGTATTCTGTTGTTTGTGTCGTTTGTTTAAGGAACGCAATTCAGTATATTAGATAAATAATTCAGTAGTTTAAGCGGGCGAAGCCACGAGTGGGTCGCTAGTTAAAGGATATATGAGGTGGTCGTGGCACTGTACCTTATATGTATGCGACTGCAAATGCGCGGTTCGATTTCCACATCAAAGTAGAAAACGGAAGTGTCTTTATGGGAACGGAGTGTCTTAAAACTAAATTCCTAGGTTTCCTCTGTCTTGCTTTGTGTGCGAGTTACAGCGTGCTTTAAGCTAAAAAAAAAAAAGAATTTTATTTTACGTAGATATATCACTTCACAATGCTTTGCTAAACTTTTTCCACCGTCCCTTCTTATATCGAAAAGAGATCCGTTACGGAAGATTTGCATTTTATTAATCTCCCAATTGCTTCAGACTTTCAAAAACAATATAAAAAGCCGATGGAAATTAGGTCGAGTATTCTTTCTAGAGAAAATTTTACTTGATTAAATTTGTCATTTTGCAAGTGTTAGAAACTTTGATGTTTGAATTAGATTTTCGATATTCTTATTTGGGAGTGCTTATGAAAAATTGGGAAAAATTGGGAATGAAAGCTTTAATTCTAAAGATTTTTCTGCTCTTTTCTATTTTTCTCCTTTTTATTCTCTTTTTTTACGCTTCACGTATCTCCAACATTGAGCTGAATTGGCAGAGAGATCCTTAAATGTTCCACGTGCCAAGAGAGCATCTGTAAATAGCTTTCAAAGTAGAAAAATAAACCTTACGTAGTCTAAGGGCTCGTTATGTTTCGTAGAAGATCGTGCCGTATCATTTTCTTGAGTGATGTACCTATGCTTCATTAGATGGATATAAAGGCTTCAGGCACTTGATTGTATAACTAAAAGGTTATTGTTATGTATATTTTAATTTTTATTTATCAAGAAACTTTAATATTTGAAATAACTTAAAAAAAAATGTCTAACAAGATGCAAGTTTTTTTCTATTAGAAAATATTTAACTATATTAAAAATTTCTTTTATTGCCATTGCTATTTTGGCATAAATTTATTTCTATTTCATTTTATCAAATTTTAGAATTGGAATTTTAGACATGTATTTTGTAGTTTCACGCTGTATCCCGCACATAGCAGGGTAGGCAGAGGGAACCTAATGTTAAGACACTCCGTTTCCCATTTTCCGCCGAAAACTGGAAGTGTATTGAGTGGCAAACTCAACGTCATGGGAATCGAACCCACAAATTCGCCTCCGCCACTACTGGCCTTAATCGTAAAATCGTTTACCAAGATATTACTATATCAGAATATAGAACAGTCGTTATTGTTATTAATTGTTATACTTCCCGGTACCATAAGCGTGGTCTTGAGGCCTTCGGGTCAAACTTTAATTAGTTAAGTTCAACAGCCCTTGTTCCTCACTAAGTTAAGATGTTAATTGTCAAAACAACCAAGATAATTACTATACGGTACTTTTGTGTTGTAGCACTGTATGACAACATTATTATAAGTATTAGTATGAGTTGCTTAAATTTTGTTTAAACATACAATACGAAAACGCGGCGTTGAGTTCCGCCAATGAACACGTAATGACTCCAGAATCCGGCCCAAAGTGGAAGGCGGAGTGTCTCAACACTAATCTCCCTCTGCCTACATAAAAAATATGTTATTTTAGCTTCCCGATATATCCCTCCCACTTCAGGATAGGCAGAGAGAATCTAGTGTTTCCCATTTTCCGACCAAATTTCGAGACTGCTTATTGGATGACGGAACTTAACGCAGATCTTTATCTTGTTAATAGAGCGAGGAAATGAAAGTAACTGATGCTTTGCGTGGTAATCGAACCCACCATCGCGTTTACAGTCAGATGGTGTGCTGCTACGTCATGGCGGCCTCTATATGTGTGGCGTGGTGACGCTGCCCCACGTCTGGCCTCAATATATTAGTAGTATTAATATCCATAAAATATGTTTTACTAAGACAAAAAAGTATTCAATTCAATTCAAATTACAGTATATAAATGAAAATAAATAAACACCTACATTTTATAGTAATTGTGCACCGTGTGCAACAAAATCGAATGCGATTTAAAACTAAAGTAGCTTATTGCGCTCTTGCTGCTCAATAAATGTATTGGAAAATAGAAGTGCCTATAAATTGCAAAACTCACATTTATATCTACTTTGAATACAGCAAGGAGTTCGATTGAAATATTTTATGTAGAAATTGATTGCATGTGATTCTTTTTTATTTTGTGTTATACTTAAACATTATATTGACGTCATCGAGGACAGGGCTTAAATGTAAGCGTAATTGTAATGGGTTCGATTATCATTCGAGGGTTGGCATCATCATCAATCATTTCGTTTTCCAGCTCTGTTAGTGAAATTGAAACGTTAAAGCCGCCGTCCCTACACATGCAACGAATGATGGACACCAGATTAATAAATCGTTAAGGCTATTGTGAATAATCTACTAACCCGAGTGGGGATCGAACTTACAACCATCGAGTTTATTGTCACACGTTGTCCCATTGCACCTACCTCAATTGCCATTATTTTTACTATTTACATAATTTGTGAAATATATTTCTTAATACGTAACAGTTTGTGCTCTGCAGCGGCTCTAGAGAAGTCCACTATAATATCAGTTTTAGTAATTATTATTAATTTTTTTTTTTTGGTGGCAGCCCAAGCGTGTGACTGTAAACACGTCAGGTTGTGGGTTTGATTCTTACTCGAGAAAATGAAGTATTTAATGTTTACATTTTCTTCACTCTAGTTAAAACTAAATTAAAAAACGCAATATCTCCTTCAATTCAGAGGAAACTGGAGCGGAGTCTCAAGCACTAGACTCCCTCTGTCTATCCTGCTACATGCGGGATATAGTGTAAAACTGAAAAAAAGAAAAAAAATAAAATAAAAGTATTCTTTTTCTTAATATTTTAATTCACCTTCTTAATGTGGAAACAAATACGTAAGCAACATTTAAAAAAACGTTCTAAAAAAAAACAAATAATTAATTTGATATGTAAAGAATGAATTTGGAGTAAAAAAACCTATATATGAAACGTATTTATGTACGCATTAGTTTAAAAGCACGATCTGGTTAGCTGTCAACATAATCTACTATGAAGCCACGCTACATCTCAAGAGTATTTTTCCCTAACATGGAACGACGGAGGCAGGCTTTGTTCGGCGTCCCGGTAAAATGTTACGAACATATATACATATGCATATATTATATATTTTATCTGTGCCGAAGTGATGTGATTTTCGATTTGTAAGTGTAAATTAAATTGGTGAAAATATTACTTTGTAATAAGAGGTTTTACTTTTTTTTTTACTTTACACTGTATCCTGCATATAACAGGGTGTATAGAGGGAACCTGGGAACCCATTGTGTTTCTTTGAGTTGCTGCGCATCAAACTTTGATCATCCGTATCTTTGTTGTTCGGTTTTCTTGATTAACTTATGGTTTTTGTAAGTTAACATTGATTAGTTTGTCAGTAACGTTAGCTTACGTTCATGAGAGCTAGTAGGGTCCCCGCATCAATGTCAAAAGAAGCTAATGTTAAGACACTCCGTTCCCATTAAGACATTTTTTTGAGGCATTACGTGTTGAGTGGTGGAACTTAACGCCGCGCTTTGCCTCACTATCAGAGCTAAGAAAAAAATTAAATAATTCATTATAGTGGAGTGAGAACTGAACCCAAATTGTCGCGTTTACAGTTGCTCGCTTGAACTGAAACCCTGAACCACAGCGGCACCATTTGTTAGTACCAGTTAAATTATTTTTATTTATATGAAATTGTCCAAAAAATGGCTAAAAAAGTAGATCATTTATGGTACGGCGAAACAATAATAATAGTAGAGAGATATTAAAATGGAAGATTTGTTTTAAAGAATTGAGAAAAAATAATATCAAAGATAATAAAAAAAATATTGATCATCAGGCTTCCAGTTATTATTCTAAAAGAAATAAATATATATATATGGGCATATGTATGTATTTCTTTGTATAAGATATTATCTTCAAAAAATTTACATACATACTCGTATGCTTACAAGTCCTATAGTAATATAACAGAATATTTTTTTTGCCTTATCTACGACTAAGTTCATGAAAGTTTATGAACTACGACTTGAAACAGTTAAGAATATAGCGGTTCTGTAGAACTATCTCGTAAAGATTCATTTTATGGGCATTCAAGTACCATAAAAAGAAGGGTTACGTACCGACATCAGAACCGTACTCTGGATTATAAAATGTATACTTTAGAAGTACATATAAACTTTATTATTTTGTATTCTAGGCAAATACGTAGTAAAATGAAACCAAGCCGAATGTGAAAGAAAGTAAATTACAAAGTATATAGTATAAGGAAATCTCTTAGGTAGTATTAAATTTCAGAAATATTAATTTTATTTGGTAAAAATTGAGAAGATTTAAGCAAGCTTTACATATTAATTAGTTGTAAATTATTTTTTTATTAATAGTTATATTTTGCTAGGAACTTTCTTTAAAGTATATATAGTAATAGGCGTATTTATAATACTTACACCACACACAAAGTCAAAGTCAAATAATTTTATTAAAAATAAGAAGTTATATGCTTAATTTTTGAATGTCAAATAATTTACCAGCAGTTCACTAAGTTAATGCCTTACCTGAGAAGAACGGGCGCAAGAAAATCAGCGAGACTTTTTTTTTTAAATGATTTTCAATTTATGAAAATGATGCCTTTGAAACATACTTGAGTGAACATATCATTCCCAAGGCGTGTTATCACCTATCGAATCATTTATTTGGTAATAGCCTTAAACACACAAACGTGTTTTCACACGCTGTATCTCGCACATAGCAGAGTAGGCACCTAGTGTAATGTAATGTAAGAACCTTCCACTACCCTTTTCCGCCGATAGAGAAGATGGAGAGATGGAGATGGAGACTTTGCTTGTTGAGTGGCGGAACTTAAGGCATCAAAAAGAAAATATTAAATAGTTCATTTCCTCCAATGAGAATCGACCCCACAACCTGTTGCGGTTACAGATTGTCTTTTCACATTTTTTCAATTGTGATATAGACAGTAGTTTTAACGACTTATTAATCTCTCATATACAGCTGAAATAAAAAAAATATTTTAATATATAAATATTAAAAAAATGTACGCTATTTCTTAAATAAGTTTATTTTAAACTACTTACTTCATTTCCTTGCGAGGGAATCGAACCCAAAACCTGTAGTTTTACAGACTGTCTTTTTTCAATTGTAATATAGAAAGTGGTTTTAACGACTTATTAATCTCTCATATGCGGCTGAAATAAAAAAAATAATAAATAAGTATTAAAAAAAGTATGCTACTTTTGTTTTAAACTGTCATGAACTATGAAAGTTATTCTCTGCACTGCTAGCACAGCGGAAGTGGTGAATGGATTGTCTTAACACTACCTCTGACAATCCTGCAGTATACATAATATACAAAAGGAAGTCATTACGTAGACTTATGGACGATCGGCTTAATAATTATCTATTACCATTATCCCAAACTTAATTACAATGCCCTTAGGGAATCATTAAGTTTTGGAAATAATTAAGGTTTAATATCTTTTATGGGTTAGCAAAGAAAATTTGCATCAGATTTTAATTATGGTTACTTGTAATTTCTAATTTGTAACAATATTACATGTTGAGGCCGTTGTGGCGTAGTGGAAGAGTGGCTGACAGCATACCCTTGTTATATGTTCGAGTCATTAATAATAATGAAATAGAAGGCATACGCGGCAAAATAGTTTTGACAGTGACAGAAATGAATATGACACCATTAGAAAATGATTTTTTTTATCTTTACTCTGTATCCTCTATACTGCTGGGTAGGGTACCTAGTGTAAAGACGCTCCTTTCACACACGCACAACACAATTTTAAAGATATTGTGTGCTAAGTATGGGAACATAAAGCCGCGCTATGTCTTGTTAACATCCAGACCCATTTATATTTTCAAATAAATAAAACTTCATTTTTAAATTAAAACATAACCAAGCCATTGCAATCATGTAAATGAGAATGTAAAATAAATTCTTATAATTTGAAACTATACTGTTTATCAATGAAACGCGAAATGTGAACCAGTTAATATTTTACATGAATATAAATCACGAAATCAAAAGCGTACAGTAAATCCCGGATAATAAAACAAAAATACAACAACAATAAAAACAGATGAGTTTTATGATTTCCCCTATACATAATATTATGTTCTTGTTAAAAATAATATAAGTTGAAAAATGTATGAATATTGATAAACCTTTATAGCTTAATGCACTGGAGGCAGTAAACTATACTAGATATCGATAGGATGTAATTATATTTTATATAATAATAATCGAGACCAGTCGTGGCACAGGGGCACAAAGTGTGACTGTATAATCGAGTGGTTGTGGGTTCAATCCCCACTCGAGGAGATGAAATATTTATTTAAATGTATATTTCCATTTCTTCGCTCTAGTGTCGAGGCAAAGCGCGGCGTTAAGTTCCGCCACTCAGCACGCACACTGATATAGCGTGAAGCTGTATATAGTAATCATAGTAGTAAATTGAATTTTGCACATTATTAAAAAGTGTAAAAAAAATCACAAGAAATGACGCGGTACAGTGTAAACGTGATAGTTGAAGGTTCGATGTCCATCGGGGGAAGTGAATAATATTTCCCGCTATTCTTTATCTATAACCTTTATATATAAGTGAAATTCGATCATATAGATTTAAATTTTTTCTAAGCTTCACGCTTTATTTGCATAAGGCAGAGTAGGCAGAGCGAACTCCCCACTTTCCACCGCTGCATTGCGTGTTGAGGGGCGAAACTCAACGCCGCTCTTCTCCTGTCACCAGAGCGAAGAAATAAAAATTTCCTGAATGGAAATCGACCCCACAACCGACACGTCTGCGCACACACACACACCTGCCTATTCACTTCTTGCAAGCCTATTTGCTTAAAAATATAAACCTTTTTTGAATCCGATGATAATACAATATTTTCATAGGATAAACATATGTGCTCTCTCCAAAAACCCAATGTTTTGTTTAAATCCAATTTTTAGAATAAAAACATAGAAAAAACTATCTACTTTTTTATTAATTAATTACTGGTGATAAATTTGTTTTTAATTTCTTAAATTCGAAACGACACTCATATCAACACTCATATCATCTAATAAGTTATAAATAACATATAAAACAAAAAAAATCAATTTCAACGCTCCGTTTCCTCAAGGATTACTACGAACAGACGAAACTTGCTTCATTAGGATTATGAAATTGGTACACTCATTGAAGTTAAATTTGTTACAAAGAAATTCAATTTACGTGGTATTAGCTAATGTGCTGCGCTTTAATTATTGCGTGGGCCCCTTGTTTTGTTTTGGGCGATTAAAACGAAGTACCAATTTTACTGAAGACCTCTGAAGGAAATGGAGCATTTAATAATACTTGCTATTTGTGTCTTGCTATTTTTAATAATTGAATCAGCTTCAGCTTCACGCTGTATCCCGAACACAGCAGAGTAGGTAGAGGGAACCTAGTGTTAAGACATTCCGTTCTCCACTTTCTGCTGAATTCTGGAGGCATTGCGTGTTGAGTGGCAGAGCTCAATGCCGCGCTTAACCTCGACACCAGAGCGAAGAAATGGAAATATAAATTTAGGTAAATATTTCATCTCCTCGAGTGGGGATCGAACCCACAACCAGTCGGTGTTACAGTCACACTTCGTGCCGCTGCGCAATGACTGGCCTGGCTTATTAATTGAAGATTTTTTTATTTAAAAAATCAACCAAAAGTTTTAATATATTTGTTACTTTCATGCAAAAACATAGCAATCACATACTGTTTTACATATTTTATTCGTTTCATATACATAGCGTGATGGGAACCCGACGTCGCGCTTTTAACAAGCTTTTATTGAACTTGACGCGTGACTGAGTGAGTGTATGTGAAATCTTGGAAGCTCAATTTGACTGACTTCCTAGTGTAAAAGACAATGAAATAAAATTTGATCAATATAAATAATCTAAAGTCCCATGCCCCAAAAATATTGGATTTGGACATTTTTTACACATCTAATAAGGGTATAATTTTTTGCTTCTGCACACTTAATATGGTTAAAAAAGGGCATTATTTGTAAAAAATAATGAAATAATATTATCTAGAAGCTGGAAGGAGCTCAAAGAAACTTCTAAACTAAGAAAACTTGAAATAAGTGTTCGAATATGTCCCATGTACTGGATGGCACTGTTAAAAAATTTATTATCGCGAACGAACCACCATAGAGTAGGATGTTCCCTGTTTTAATTAAGTACTTGCCTGATCACTGGGGGTTGACTGGGTTTTTTTTCAATCTATAACTTAGGCCCTAAAGATTTCTTGAGGAAAAACCTTTATTAAAGGTGCTGTGATGTACGTATCTAAAATAATTTGGCTCAGCTTTCAGAAAGCACAACAAGTTTAGGCGACAGTATTCATACAACTTCTAAAACCGTGCAATTTCAACCTAAATAGACTTAACACATAATTGAACGAAAAATGTTTCCCATGCTCGTGCTCTGCTGGGTTTCTAATATGCATAAAATGCAGGACAACACAGTAAAAAACGCCGTCGTATATCTGGGCCCTAAACTATCTGCCGCTGGGCAAGCTTAAGTTACTCTTAGTTGGATCAAATCCTTAGAAGGTCTTTTAGTCAATGGTTTCTAAGTAATTATACACTAGTACAAATGAGAAGATAAGGAGCAAAATCAAAAGTAAAAAATATATATTAATAAACATTTTCTTTTGAAAACAAGCGTTAATTCAAAACTTCAATCGACTAAAATGAAAATAATAATTTTATCAAAGGATGAAATAAATATTTATGTAGATAAAGATAATAAACAAGACTGATCTAAATTCGGCATAACAAATATTTAATGTATAAGCACGATACTATGATAAATTACTAAAAAGAGATATCCAAAGTTATACTTACTATTTTTTACATGAAATATAATTATTTATTTTACAGAAAAAAAAATAGCATTTTTGTCGAACAAGATATCGTTTTTTGCCTATGAATTGCTTATGGGTCAATCCTGATTGGAGACTCGGAGCAATAGATTATATTTAAAAAGATATATTTTGCTCTAGTGGACAAAAGTGTGGTGTTAAGTTTTCCACCCCTTACCACATAATGACTTGAAATTTAGGCAGAAATTATTTACAGAACAATATTAATTTATGTATATTGTAACAAAACCAAAACAAAACGGTTTTGTTTAAAGGTTTCCGATAAATTCTTGTTAAGTACACTTGAGATCTACAAAATAACCTTCGAATGGAAGGGCTCAATAAATTCAATTGATCTTTTGTCACTTGAAACAAGGTTTGGGCCCCTAATTGACGAGAGTAGATGCGGAAATATCGGTGGAAGATAAAGAATATCTACGAGTATAATAGAGTTACCTATGGACGCTTTTGCCGTGGAAATTTTATTTTCTACATTTACATTTACTTAGACTCTGAGTTGAAATGAAAAATGGACTCTTGGATAAGTTAAGTAATTTGTAAAACATAAAACGTGGTGCAGGTTCAATTTATGCACCTTTTTACTATTGTTTGTTGATTAGCTTCACGCTGTATACGCCCGCACATCGCAGGGTACCTCGACACCAGAGCAAAGGGATAGAAATGTAATTTTAAATAAATATTTAAAAAAGAACTATTATATTATTAATTTTAGTACCTAAGTATTTATATCAATAATTTTTTTATTGTAAAATGAACACAAGCCACCAACTGATGATAAGTAATTACTTACGGCCTTGGAAATCTTCAACATCCAAGGAGTTGACGATGCGTTTTGATCCTGTCATGCTTTCTTCTTCTCTTTAACAGCACTTTTACTTCATCACCCTACGTACGTAACGTATATCTATATATATAATATTTGTAAGTCTCATTAAGATAACGTGTAACGCAGGGTTCCATCATCCAATACGCAGCGTCGTTAAGCGGAAGGGTAACAAATTAATAGAATGTTTGAGGTATCCTTTCAAGTATCATAAAATTTTACTATCAGGATGGTGTTTATTGCCTAAACGGTAATGTCAGAGTATTTAGCAGTAACAGTTACTAAAGTGAAGAGAATATTAGTTAATATAATTAATACAAAATTAAAGCGTGTGATTATAAAGAACAAAGAACGTATGGCTTAGTGGGTTTTTTTAAAGGATTAGAAACTTCTAGAAGTAAATTCTGGAGGCTATCTTCATTGCTTGTTGAGTGGCGGAAATCGACGCCGCGCTTTGCCTCGACACCAGAGTGAAGAAACGTTGATACGTGAAGAAACGTAAATAAATATTTCGTTGTTTCCTTAATCGGGGATCGAGCCCACACATTGACAGTCATACACTTGTGCCCCTGTGCCCCTGTCTCATATATTTCTTTTATTTGATTTATATATATATATATATATATATATATATATATATATATATATATATATATATATATATATATATATAAATATATTTGTTTTGGTTTTTATTACAAAATGCAGTTCTATAAATCGCCTCAAGCGTACGTGATCGTTAAAGAAATTGAACGCTTTCGAGGATTGGACGTTCTACGATAACACTATGTAACTACTGTACGTTGTGTTTACAAAAAAAATATTTTATAATATGTTACAGACAAAAGAATAGAAGCAAAGCTTTAGCGTATCCCTTAATTTTGTTTTAATATTTACTAATTATTAATAAATACATTATTGTTTTTTAATTAGTCCTTTAAGGAATTAAATAAATAGCATTTTTTTTCTGTTCGGTTTTTCGGTTATGGCGTTCTGCCAATATCACGTTGAATGGAGAACACATGGAGATTATACGATAAATTTATTATTTTTTTCTAAAATTGTAAAGTGACGGGTAAATAGTTTAATTCATATTTAGCGACTACACACAAACTATTTATTTACAAATCTGATATACTTTCGAGTTCCATTAAGATCATCATTTTAAGGATAATAATAGCATTAAAATAAAAGATTAATTACGGTATATACATAAATTTTCCCGAAATATATTTAAATAATATTAAATAAATATGTATGTATTTAAAACAAAGCCATGTGAGGCTGTTTATACTTTAAAAAATATATAATTAAATTGGGCCGCCTTAATAATTATTGTATACAATAAAACATATAAATTAAACACGACTAACTATACTTAACATTCAAATTAAAGGGAATGCTCAAAACAATTCAACATCAAAATACCTTAGTCCATAATATACATAAGTCGAGTCTGTTTAAAATTGCGAATCCCTTACTGAAATTACGGGTTGTCGACGTAAAACGCTCGTTCTGGCCGTAACATACGCGAATTTACGTGACGCCTTTAATCTAAAAAGCTATGTTGAAAACTGAATTAGGACATTATTTCACTTAATTGTTGTGATTATGTTTAATAGTATTTATGTTGGACTGTCGTTTTCATTTCAATTAAATTTTTGGTGGTCTTGGATATATATTTATATTTATAGTCTTAGCGATGTAGTGGTGTCTGTGTATAAAAGCGATGGTTGTGGATTTGATTCCCACTCAGAGTAATGGATTATATTTTCATTTCTCTATTTTGGTGCGACGCTATGTTTCATTACGTAGTTTCTTTGGACTAGGTTCTCTCTGCTTACCTTGCTATAAGCGAGATACAGCGTGAACCTACAAAAAATAACATTTTACCCAATTCAAATTCTAATCAGTTTCCTAAAACAACATTTTCATTTGTTGCTAGATTTTTTCGTATTTTGACATAACTAACGTGTTCTACGAAGTACGGGAGATATGACGAGCTTTTTAATATCATGTGAAAATTGCTAAAGGCATAAATTGTGTCTACGTGATGAAGCCACGCTTTTAGATTGCAAGTTAGGATGCATTTTTTGCAAAATTTTATAAGTAATAAAAATGTATACTTTTTAAAGTAATATGCATGTACATCATTTTTATTTGACTTGATCTTTTCTTTTACTTAAACTGTTTTTTTCTTATTTTTTTATTTTCAATTGAAAAGAGAAAAATAAATGTTTGAATTTTATCGATTCACTGTGCGATTGACGAGCCCATCAGAGCAGTCCCTGGAACTTGCCAGCCAAGTGTAGATTCAAGGGGCCCATTTGGAAAGCGCGATAACCCTCGCTTCCGCTGTTCGAGATCCTTTCTCTATCATGCTTAACATACAATGTTGGCTGGTGAAACTCAAAACTACACTTTTTCTTTTTACTGTAGCAAGGAAATATTAGAAATGCGTATAAAGTTATAAAGACCATGAAAATTCGTGTAAAATAAGTAAATTTGGAATCAATTTTGATTATTTTTAATTGATTGTATAAAGTCTGTAGGTCATATTTAATTTCTTATAATATAGTATTACTAAGTCTATTAATTAATATGGAGGAGAAGGGTAAAATGATATTACAAGAGCATCCGTTAGGGATTTAGTGATTCAGATTTCAGATATAGCCCATTAATTATGTCTATGAAATAGGATATAAACTAAACACATATAATTTGTATGTATACATATTATGTATATAGCATATAAAAGAGAAGAAGAACCTAGTGCTTTATATTTTTATTCTTTTTATGTCTTTCTTTGAATATAATCATATCAGGTTGTGGGTTCGCTTCCCATTTAGAAGAGTGAACGAGTGAGTTCCGCCAGTCAACACTGGAGCTCGGTTCTTACCGAAAGCGGAGAACCGAGTGTCTTGACACTAGCTTCTCATTTTAGCTTCACGTTGTATCCCGCACATAGCAAGTTAGACATTGGGAACCTGAAAGATCGTGTGTTTATACACTACGTACCTTAAAAAGCCTCTTCTGTTCCCCACTCCTTCTACTGCCTTCTGGAATTCTCGACTTGCGGGTTGAGTAGTGGAACTCAACGCCGTGATTTGCCTCGTTACCAGAATGAAAAATTAAATACAATATATTTCATACCGCCTAGTGGGAATTGAACCCACGACCGTTGTGTTTTGCTGCGCCACGGCGGCCTCTATTCTATATTCTCTTTACCATGTTTATTTCTATATACATATACGAGTATATTGTATTTCCAATCCCCTGAACCACTCAATCTTCAAGACAGTAGTGCCAGTCTATTTGACAGATTGAGCCGTCTTGTAATCCACTTTTTACACTTAATTCTTATCTTAGATAGAAAAATAACATTGAAACTTTTAAGCATTTTGTAGTATCCATTTTGTTTTAAGTGAAGTATATTTTTTCATAAATTAAATAATATTTAGTAGGAGGGAAAGTACAGAATATAATTTGGTTTATAAGACATGTTACATATTTTGATAGAAATTAAAAAAATAGAAAAAAATATAAACAATACCAGAGGCGTGTGTACATTATACGTTCCAAAAATATTGTTTTGTTATTAACTGATTCACAATAACAACAGTAATATTTATGTATTTAAAAAAAGTATAAATTCTTAAATTTAACATGATTTGGCTAAAGCTCTTTCTTACCTCGGTGTAGTGGCGGTGGTGGACAAAATCTGTGTAATAAGGATGATAATCCTTAGGAGTTCTATACGTTCTCATCATTTGAAGGTAGAGCTCGTAGAACTTATGACAAAAATTTTAAATATACGAATTTATTTTTTTGTGGATTTAAATATATATTCATGTTAAAAATCTTTTTCTTTTTAAATTATATAATTTAATTATATTAACATTATTATATATTTGCAAAGTTGTACTTTCCGATTACGACGTTCGACTAAATAAACTATTGGGCTTTATAATAATATATTTACCTAATAAATGTCCCATATATGTCCAAGGTATGTCCCTCTTAATGTGTAATATCGTTCAATCAAATTAATACCACAATTTTGAATTACCGACAAGCTATGAAGTAATTAGTTCCAAAAATCACAATTTGGCTTGGAACGTGCAAATGACTTAATTAAAAGAAAATACGTAGAAATAAAAAGTTCCATCTTCACGTGAGACAATAAAATGAGGGTGGAGTAAGGAATTTAATATCACTTTTTTTGTAAGTTTTTTTTTCATCTTCACCTATTTTAAGCCCGCAAATAGGAGGGCAAGCGAGAAAATTAAATATTTAATATTTTCGTTACCTCGTTCTAGTAGTAACAAGGCAAAAAGCGGCGTTGAGTTCCACCACTCTACACGCAATGCCTTCAGATTTGATGGAAAGTGTAAAGGAAATTTGTTAAACGAAACGGAGTTTCTTAACACTAGGTTCCCAGGTTCTCTCTATCTACCCTACTATCTGTGGAGTGTGAAGGTAAAAATAGTCACGAAATAACGAAGTTAGTATAACTATTTCATAAAAAAAGACTCGCAGACAAAGTCAAGTGTTGCTACTAAATAATCATTAAATTATATCAAATAATTAAGTAAAGTATTTGCTCTTTGACATAATTTAGTTGATTAATTCTGCCTGACAATAACTTATATAGAGTTATTAATTTCGTTTGAATCTATCAAAGGGACGTCCATTAGTATTCATTACGGGGTACAAAACATATTTGTTTGTGTTATGCTCGGCCATTGTTAAAATAGAAGGAAATGGCTGTTTAAAATTATTCCAAAAATATATACCCGGCGATTCTAACATTAGCATTATACACATTTAAATGTTTTTGTTCTTGTGTACTATAGCTGTAAGAAAATATAGAGTACGTCGTAGTGAAATGGTCTTTTTTTAAATGATTTAACTTGTTTTGATTTTTTTTTAAGTGTTATTCCACACTTGAAAGAA
Source organism: Heliconius erato x Heliconius himera (assembly GCA_013421005.1). Classification (NCBI taxonomy): domain Eukaryota; kingdom Metazoa; phylum Arthropoda; class Insecta; order Lepidoptera; family Nymphalidae; genus Heliconius; species Heliconius erato x Heliconius himera. The sequence goes on along the minus strand of JAATLQ010026501.1, from coordinate 55,506 downwards.
AATTTGAACGTAACGGGAATCGAAATCGCGCCTCCCAGAAACCGACCAGGACCTGGTCCACCGAGGACCGAGTTTTCAAAGAGGCGCGAGTTTAGAGTCGTATACGTTCAAGTTTTCTAAATATGTATGATTTAACTTGTTTTTTTTTCTTGTTTTTTTATGATAGCAAAGTAGTTTAGAGCTTCAAGTTTTGTTTTATAATAAAATCAGCTTCACGCTGTATTCAGAGGAAACCTTGTATTAAGACTCTCCGTTCCCCACATTCTGCTGAATTCTGGAGGCTTAGCGTGTTGAGGGGCAGAACTCAACGCCGCGCTTCCACACCAGAGCGAAGAAATGGAAATATAAATTTAAGTAAATATTTCGTCTTCTCGAGTGGGGATCGAACCCACAACCAGTCGATTTTAGAGTCATTCGTGCCGCTGCGCCACGACTGGCCTCTGTTTTTTTTATTTTCAATCTTTTTATTTCTAAAGTTATTTTCAATCTGTAACCGCCAATTGCTGAGGACGAGCATAGGGGCACACCTTTTATGTTTTTAAACAGGACGGACAGGACGGTGTTGGATTCGATTCCCACTCGACAGAATAAATTATTTTTGATTTCCTCGCCCAGGTAAGTCGACGTCACTCAACACATATTAAATCTAGATTTGCGCGGAAAATGGGGATCGTAGTCTCAAAACTAATCTTGACAGTCTTTATTTGACATACTGTGAAAATAATATATCTATTATTAATTATTTTGATGTCATCGTCGTAGCAGCGCAAACGTCGCAGGTTCGATTCCTACACGAGGTATTGAATTATTTCATTTCCTGACTGCGGTAACAAGACCGTGGGTCGTTGACATAATGAGTGATGTCAACAGATAATGAAAATGTTGAAATTTATGCGAAAAGATAAAACAGACCTACAACTATTAATTATATAGAAATATCCTAACCATTTTATTTTTTATAACAGGAAATATTTCATATACGAGTAAAAATATTATTTTCTAAGTCCCTGAAATCTCGTTGAAAAGATGACGGATAGGTGGGAAGGTACGTGATCCTTAAGCTAATATTTGGGCCAGTTTATTCGTTTGTTGATGTTGAGGAAACTTTTGATTGCTCGACCTCTAGAGACCCCTTGTTGTGATAGGGCCTTAGATTATGAAATAAAGTTATTACAAAAATATTTAGGCGAATACCAAATCTTTTTAAATACCGAAATTAGTATCTAGGGCCTTATAAGAAAAACAAATTATTTTGCAACAAAAGGTTAAACAGGTATTTAATATCCAGCGTAATATGCAAATTATTAAGCGCTACAACATGGACGGTAGACAGACGGATGCTAGTATCAAGTACTCTATACTTTGCGCGGAAAACTCATAATAGACACATTGCGTGCTTGCTAGCGGAACTCAACGCCGCTCTTTATAAAAAAATGAAGAATGAAAATGATTTAAATATAATCCTTTCTAACCTACAATCATTGCGTTTACATTCAAAGTGAATTCTACTATAACAAGATGACTGAATTTCAATTTTTTATTACTCTAAATGTCTGTCTAGATGCATATAAATAAAATTGGAGAATCTATCTATGGTTTCAAAATAACCTTAAGTATAAGCATAAGAATAGTTAAGAAAATATTAAATATTTCATTTCTTCAAGTAGCAATCGAACCCACAACCAGTGGCGTTACGGTACGTCTCACGTTTACGCCGCGGACAACCGCACATTGGTGCCACTGCGCCGCGAATGGCCACACATTTCCTCCCAAGTTTAGAATGGCAACCAGAGTGCTAAAATTAAAATAATTTAAATCATATCATTTCCCAGAGTTGGAATCCAACTCAAAAGCATCGCGTTGTTATTTAGCACACTACACCACTACAGCCTTAAGTATATGTACATTTATATATAAAATATACCTAAATAACGAAAAATATAAACTAATACATTTTAATATAACGAAATAAAGAATAAAACAGGCGAAATGTTCCTCCCACGCGCACCCCCAAAACTGCCCGTTTCATTTTTATCCTTTTCACGACGCGGTGCGGCGAGTGACATTCATCATAATATTACTTATCATTACCGCGGTTTGAAACAAAAGTGTACATCAATCTCTGTCACGAGAAACGTATGTTCCAGGCCTTTGCTCCGTGATTTAGTCGTTTTGGTTTGTCTTGCTAAGTAATTAAATGTAGAAGCTTCTGTAGAAAGATAATTTTGTGGTAAAATATTCGGTTTTATTGTTGGTTTATATATATTAAAAGCATCGTAGGGCAGCGTCTGGCTGTAAGCTCGACGGTTGAGGGTTCGATTCGTATTCAGGAGATTGGATTTTTTTTTATTGTCCCCGCTTAAGCCTCCCCACTTTGGTTCTCAACAAAGCGTAGCGTTGACTTCCAATATTAAAAATAAGCAAGGTTTCTAAAATTGAGCAAAAACTAGGGAGAAGCGTGTCATTACACTAGGTTCCCATCTGCCTACCCTAGCTGTATACAAGCAATATTTATATATTTATAAACTTATATTTAATTTTCACTCGAGAAAAGAAATATTTTATAATAGAAAACGTAGAAAATATGACCGTAGAATCATATTAGCTAGTCCTAAGTAAAATAAATATTTAAAAATTGCACAATAATTTTAATAATTAAATAGCTACTTCTTATAAAATTATACATATGAACACTTTTCATTTTTATTTATAAATCAAAATTAATATAAATTAAATCAAAATTTAGTTCATTTTCATTTAAAAAAAGTAATCATTTAATTATTCTAAAATATGTTAAACCGTACTCAGAGACCTAATTTATTGATTCGCATAATTTAATTAGAGGTTCCCGACATTAAATTGATATATTTGTATTAATTTGTACCGTTTGAATTGATGGTAATCGAACGTTGATGTCCTTGATGACTAAAGGCGGTTTTTAACGCATTTCAATGAAATTTGGCATAAAGATATAATAACTATCATATTTATAACTCTGTTTGTATGAAATAAAAAGAAAAATATATTTTTGAGTGAACAAGAACTCAAATATGTTTTAAATACATACATATACAAAGAAAACATTTTTGTTTCTATTAGCTTCACGCTCTATTCCGCATATAGCAGAGAAGGCAGAGGGTGCCTAGTGAAAAGACACTCCATTCCCCATTCTTCGGAAAGAACTTCTTGAGGACAAGCGCGGCGTTGAGTTCTGCCACTCAACGCACAATGCCTCCAGAATTCGGCAGAAAGTGGGGAATGGAGTGTCTTAACACTAGGTTCCCTCTGCCTACCCTGCAGTGTGGGATACAGCGTGAAGCTGATAAAAAGATAAAATAATTTCCTTGTTCCCTAAGTGTAAATCTAACCTACAACCGTCGCGTTTAATGCAGAGTTCAATTACGCGCTGATCCACTGTGACAGCCTCATTTTCTAATAGCAATTCAAAATTCTCTAAAGAAATAGTATTTTGTGTTAACTTCCCTACATTGTTCAAAAGCTTACAATAACAAATACGCATTTCGAGGATTTATTGACAAACGCCATTGAAGGTCAAAGTTCAAGCTCTAAACCTCAGTTATACATACTTGAATTATTTGCTTTATCTTGGTTAGTTCACGGTTGCCAGAGAATGTCGTTCTCTTCTCAACTTCCCGTTTGTATTATTAAGGTCCCGCTTTGCGTAACCAGAAATTTGCTCTCGATATCCATTTAAATACAATCGTTGTGTGAATATTGCATATAATATAATTTCATATTGATATTTATTTATTTTATTTAAGGAAACTAACTGACTTTGATGTCCGTCTGTCTGTCTGTCATGAGCCTTTATCTCAGAAAGGCTTAGGGGTGTCGAATTGAAATTCACACTATACTCTGGATCTATGGTGCCTTAAAGTACTGAGATAAACGTATTTCTACATTCACTTATAAAGATATGGCCGTTTATATCACAAAAAAATCTATATTTTAACACTAGAAAGGGAATCAAAATTAATAGGGTACTTCCGGTTGGCTTAGAATTATAAAATTTGACGGCTAGCATCTACAGGTAGTACTAGTTCAGAAAAAAATATATATTTGTTTTTAAACATTTTTAAAGTGTTATTCCACACTTAGGAATAACACTTTTAAATACCACTAAGTTCAAATTTTTATACGTTTTCTAAATAAGTATATATTTGTTGTTAAATCCTAAAAAATAATAGACTTAAAAGGGGACAAAAATTTTGTATTAAAGCCAGCTAATTCAAGTGAACTATCAGGTGAAAGGGCTTTGGCTAAGCTAAGATTGAATTTTAGAAAAAAAAATATTCTTTTAGTATTTCTTGCTGTAGCGGCGGCAGAAATACATCTTATGTGAAAATTTCTACAGTGAATGATCATGATTTATGAAATACAGCCTGATGACAGACGCACACATATACGGACGGAAGGAGATTTTTAAGTACGGAACCTATTACTTATAATCCTACGGATTTATTACTATTCTATGTTTTGGTATATAATAGTCATATATAATCTCAAATATCAATAGACTATGACAAACAAAGACATTATAACTTTTATCAAACAATAAAAGAAACCACCTTCACGCCCGCACATAGCAGGGTAGGTAGAGGGAACCTAGTTAGGGCATTGCATGTTGAGTGGCAGAACTTAACCTCCGCCGCGCTTAACCTCAACACCGGAGCGAAAAAATAGAAATATGAATTTAGGTAAATATTTCATCTCCTCGAGTGGGGATCGAACCCATAACCAGTCGGTCTTGCAGTCACACCTCGTGCCGCTGCGCCACGACTGGCATCTATAAATTTTACGTACATCATAAAGGTACATTATTAATTAAACATGAAGCTATTTAAGATAAACTTAATCAGTCTTAAATCTACATAGGAGTGTTTTTTTATAAGTTACAAGACTCACAAAACGTTACAAATGATTTAATTTTATGCTAACGAGTCATACATAATATAATAACAATCCAATATTAGAAAGTTTTAAGTCTATCTACAGTACAAAATCTCCATCTGGAAAATCTTCTGAGCAGGCAGATGATACTGGTTTTAATACAGTTTATTTGGGCCCATTCATGACACTTGTGCTAGCCCCGACTCGAGCACTATTCATATAGGTCCTGAACCAGTCGTTAAGTCGGAAAAGTTCAGGTACCTTATATCCGTTATGCACAAGTCCGGAAGCACCAACATGAGTTGGCCAAATCCAGATACGCGCTGCCTAGGCCAAATGGCGGGAGGTCACTGGTGTGGTCTCTTTACTGCAAAAACAGATAAAAGTTTTCATTATAAGTTTCAATGGAAAGTATGCATTTACTTGCACTTGGTGTATTTGTAAAATACCAGGGAAATGATACACAGAAAAGTAAGGCTTTGATGTGTTTTTGCCGAAATCGTGAAAAGCATAAACTTTTTTTTTTTAGCTTCACGCTGTATCCCGCACACAGCAGGGTAGGCAGAGGGAACCTAGTGTTAAGACACTCCGTTCCCCACTTTCTGCCGAATTCTGGAGGCATTGCGTGTTGAGTGGCAGAACTCAACGCCGCGCTTAACCTCGACACCAGAGCGAAGAAATGGAAATATAAATTTAAGTAAATATTTCATCTCCTCGAGTGGGGATCGAACCCACAACCAGTCGGTTTTA